>JAJJMA010232788.1:49212-65804 GCA_023529015.1 Papaver nudicaule
GGATAGCCGTCCTGTCGCACGCATTCAAACCAAATATAAGCCTGACAGTTCGACGGTATTAGAAGAAGTCGAAACAAGTCGGGGGCTTGGCCAGTGAATGCAGCAGATCAGAGGTGGGTCGTTATCTATTTGAGTACGGGGTTTTCGTTGGCCCAGGCCGCGCGTCTTGGCGAGGCTTTCAATCTGGCGAATCGCCTGCATGCGTTCAGTGCGGATTACCAGTTGAAGTACGTATCCGAAAGCGGGGGACTGTTGCAGTCGTCGTCCGGCGTGAGCATCGCGGCCGATCCGCTCGGCGACGAGCACGGCCGTCGTGCGCGCGCGTTCTTTCATCTTCACGGCGACCGCGCGGCCGTCAACTGGGACGCTGCATTGCAGCGTCGCCTGACCGACATTCGCCGGCACGCGCGCTGGATCGTCGACGCGATGGACCTGCCGTCGCTCGCGGCCACGCAGCGGCCGTCGGCGGCGCTCCACGTGCGGCCCGGCAGGGCCGGGCACCGTACCGTCGCGACGGTCGAACTGCAGGCCGGCGAGACCGACGTGTTTGCCGCCGCACTCGACATGTTCCGCGTCGATCTCGGCGACAGCGCCGCGCAGGAGATCGCCAGCAACCTGCTGCGCCCGGTCGAGCAGCGCTTTGCGCAGTCGATGTGGGCGTTTCGCGAACTGAGCGCGAGCCCGTCGATCCGGATGTCGGCGCAGCGGCTGCGCGCGCAGAGCGTGAACCGCATCTCGATCGCGAACGCCGCGCAGGCCGCCGCGATGAGCGAGCGCAATTTCCTGCGACGCTTCAAGAAGGAGATCGGCGTGACGCCGACCGAGTTCGTCCAGCACGTGCGGCTCGAGCGCGCGTGCCACATGCTGATCCATACGACGCTGCCGGCCGACAAGGTCGCGCGCCGCACCGGGTTCGGCAGCGGCGAGCGGCTCGCGAAGCTGTTTCGCCAGCGCCTGCTGATGTCGCCGACCGAATTTCGCGTCGCCGAGCGGGAAAAGATCCTCAGCCACGGCGCCGCGTCGCCCGATGCGCGCGACGGGCCCGCCGCCGTGTTTTGCGACGGCGACGACGCGCATTGCGACGCGTGCGCCGACGCACAGGAGAAAACGGGGCGGATACCCGTAGAATCGTCGTGTCGCGATCTCGATCCCCGGTTTCCATGCCCTTCCTCCCCACTACCGCCACCGCCCCTTTCTGCCCGTCGGAAGTAAAGGGCAGCATCACGATCGATGCCGGCGCGTCGCGCTGGCAGAAGCTCAAGCGCTTTTTCGGCCCCGGCCTGCTCGTCGCGATCGGCTACATGGATCCCGGCAACTGGGCGACCGATATCCAGGCCGGCTCGCAGTTCGGCTATTCGCTGCTGTGGGTCGTCGCGTTCTCGAGCCTCGCGGCGATCTTCCTGCAGATGCTCGCGGCCAGGCTCGGCCTCGTCGCGGGCAAGGATCTCGCGCAGGCCAGCTACGACCGCTACGGCCGGTTCGGCCGCGTCGTGCAGTGGGTGACCGCCGAAGTGTCGATCATCGCGTGCGACATCGCGGAAGTCCTCGGCTGCGCGCTTGCATTCAAGCTGCTGCTCGGCGTGCCGCTCGCGTGGGGGATCGTGCTGACCGCGCTCGACACGGTGATCGTGCTCGGCCTGCAGGGGAAAGGCTTCCGGCAGATCGAGGCGATCGTGCTCGGGCTGATCGCGACGATGGCGTTCTGCTTCGTCGCGCAGGTCGCGATCACGCCGCCCGACTGGCACGCGGTGGTCGGCGGGCTCGTGCCCGGCGATCCGGGCCACGACCGCAAGGACGCGATCGTGCTCGCGCTCGGCATCGTCGGCGCGACGATCATGCCGCACAACCTGTATCTGCATTCGTCGGTCGTGCAGACGCGACACGTCGTCGGCGGCGCGCGCGGCGTGGTGCGCGACACGCTCGCGCTGGTACGCATCGATACCTGCGTGTCGCTGTTCGTCGCGATGCTCGTCAATGCGGCGATCCTGATCGTCGCGGGCGCGGCGTTTCACGCGACGGGCCAGCACAACGTGACCGACATCGAGCAGGCCTACCAGCTGATTACGCCGATCGCGGGCGGCGCGGCCGCGCTGCTGTTCGGCATCGCGCTGCTCGCGTCGGGCCAGAGCTCGACGCTGACCGGCACGATCGCCGGCCAGGTGATCATGGACGGCTTCCTGCACACGAAGATCCCGTGCTACCAGCGCCGGCTGATCACGCGCGGGCTCGCGCTCGTGCCGGCGCTGATCGGCGTGCTGTGGCTCGGCGACGGGTCGGTCGGGCAACTGCTCGTCTGGAGCCAGGTGCTGCTGAGCCTGCAGTTGCCGTTCGCGATGTGGCCGCTGATCCGGTCGGTCAGCGATCGCAACACGATGGGCGAGCACGCGATCGGCCGCGGGATGCAGGTCGCCGCATGGGCGCTGTTCGTCGTCATCACCGGCACGAACCTGCTGCTGATTACCGGTGTCGCGGGCTGATACAGGCTGTCACAGGCTGACACAGACGCGGGGCGCACATGCGGTAAACTGCGGCCTTTCGATAGCCGTCCGAAGTCCGTTATGTGGAGTGAAATCAGCAACATCGGCGATGCCGCGCTGACCTTGCCGATCGCGCTGACCTGCGCGGCGTGGCTGGCGCTGACCGACTGGCGCCTCGCCGTGCGCTGGATCGTGCTGCTGGCCGCCGGCATGGGCCTCGTCGGCGCCACCAAGATCCTGTATGCCGGGTGCGGCATCGAGATTCCCCAATTCGATTTTCGCGTGATCAGCGGCCATACGATGCTGTCGACGTCGGTATGGACGGTCGCGCTGTCGATGCTGTGGCAGGCGTTCCGGCCGGGCAAGGCGCCCGGCGTTGCGGCCGGGCTCGCCGTCGGCGCGGTCACGGCCGTCGCGCGCGTGTTCGATCACTCGCACACGATGCCGGAAGTCGTCGTCGGCTGGATGCTCGGCGCGCTGGTCGCGCTGGTGTTCCTGCGCGGCTACGACGGCGCGCGGCAGCGCGCGTTCTCGCCGCGCATCGCGGCGGTCTGCCTGCTGCTCGTGTCGGGCATCGCGTACGGGAACCGCGCGCCGTTCCAGCAGATGATCGACACGCATTCGCCGCAACTCTGCGCATTCGTGCGCGCGCCGTCGGGCGACGCATTCTGACGGTCGCCGGTTGCGGCGGGCCGGCTTCCGGTGCCGCCAGGTTGCCGCCGGCGATCGCCCGGCGCTTGCCCGATCCCTCTTCCCGATCGTTTCCTGCCTGTCGCGGAACGCATCGCCCGTCATTCTCCAAGTCAACGAACCGGCCGGTCCGCAGGATCGGCCGCACTGCTTTGCGCATTGGCGCCGGCGCGCGAAGGTCATGAACGGAATCTATGACTGGGCATAACGAATATTCATTTCATCGATTGGCGGCATTCGCGTACGCTGGCTGTCGTTCGACCGCGGCCGGCTGCCCGGCGCGCGTCACGCTCGTCTCGATATACTCGCGGAAACCGTGTGGCGCCTCATGACGTCGACGCGCCGTCTATCGGCATGCGTTGGCCTGAATGCGCACGGAAAACCCGTCGCGGCCGCGTTCCGCGACGACGATTCACGATAGGAGCAACTCACATGACAGTCGTTACTCCGCGCCTCGCCGGCAAGTGCGCATACATCACGGGCGCCGCGGGCGGCCTCGGCCGCGCGATCGCGCGCCGGATGGTCGAGCAGGGCGCGCGCGTGTTCTTGACCGACATCGCGGAAGCGGCGGTGCTCGACGCGTTCGCGCAGGAACTCAACGCGGGCCACGCAACGCCGGTCGCGTTCGCCGCGACGCAGGACGTGCGCGACGAAGCGCGCTGGCAGGCGCTGCTCTTGCAGGCGAACGATGCGATGGGCGGGCTGTCGGTGCTCGTCAACAACGCGGGCGTCGGCTCGATCGGCTCGCCCGCGCAAATCGAGCTGGACGAATGGCGGCGCGTGATGGCGATCAACGTCGAGAGCATCGTGCTCGGCTGCAAGCATGCGCTGTCGTACCTGGGCGCGAGCCATCCCGCGTCGATCATCAACATCTCGTCGGTCGCCGCATTCAAGGTCGAGCCGGATTTCACCGCGTACAACGCATCGAAGGCGGCGGTCGCGTCGCTGACGAAGTCGGTCGCGATCGACTGCGCGCGCCGCGAGCTCGACGTGCGCTGCAACTCGATTCACCCGGCGTTCATCCGCACGGGGATCGTCGAGCCGCTGTTCCAGTCGCTCGGCGAACGCGACGCGACGCGCAAGCTCGCGCGCGGCATTCCGCTGCGCCGGCTCGGCGAGCCGGACGACGTCGCGCATGCGGCCGTGTATCTCGCATCCGACGAGAGCCGCTTCGTGACGGCCGCCGAACTCGTGATCGACGGCGGCATGTGCGCGGTCTGACGCGTACCTAGGGCCTGTTCAAGCTAATAACGGGCTTGCGCTGGCCCCCAGAAGGGCCGAGCGCAAGGATTGCGACGAAGCGAATACTCGACGTATTCGCGAGGAGCATGACGCAGCGATCGGCCCTTCTGGGGGCCAGCCCCACGAATGATTTTTTCCAAACAGGGGAACGTGCCTTGCCGGCCGCATTGCGGCGTCGCGCGTCGCTTGTTTGGCTCGGCCAAACGGCGCTCCTTGCTTCTTGCACTGCGACCGGCAAGGCACGTTCGCAAGCCCGTTATTAGCGTGAACAGGCCCTAGTACCACAACCGGAGGAGAACATCGTGTCGACACCCGTGAACCGCCAACTGCTGCTGAAGACGCGCCCGGAAGGGCGGGTCGGCCGCGAACATTTCTCGCTCGTCGAGACGCCGGTGCCGGCGCTCGCGGACGGCGAGGTGCTCGTGCGCGTGCTGTACCTGTCGATGGACCCGACCAACCGCGTGTGGATGAGCGACGTGCCGCAATACCTGCCGCCCGTCGCGATCGGCGAGGTGATGCGCGCGCTGGGCATCGGGCGCGTGGTCGCGTCGCGCCATGCCGGTTTCGCGGCAGGCGATCTCGTACAGGGGCTCGTCGGTTGGCAGGACTACGCGGTCGTGCCGGCCGACCAGGCCGCGCAGCTCGTGAAGCTGCCCGCGCAGTCGGGCCTGCCGCTGCCGACGCTGCTCGGCGCATGCGGGATGAGCGGGCTGACCGCGTACTACGGGCTGACCGACATCGCGCCGGTGCAGCCCGGCGAAACGCTCGTCGTGTCGGCGGCGGCCGGGTCGGTCGGCTCGATCGCCGGGCAGATCGGCAAGATCCACGGCGCGCGTGTGGTCGGCATCGCGGGCGGCGCGGACAAGTGCCGCTACCTGACCGAGACGCTCGGCTTCGACGCGGCCGTCGACTACAAGGCCGACGATTTCCGTCAGCAACTGAAGGCGGCGACGCCGGACGGCGTGCACGTGAATTTCGAGAACGTCGGCGGCGAGGTGATGCGCGCGGTGTTGTCGCGGATGGTGATCGGCGGGCGCGTCGCGCTGTGCGGCGTGATCTCGAACTACAACAGCGGCCGCGCGGCCGACGACGTCGGCGTGCTGATCTCGAAGCGGCTGACGATGCGCGGCTTCCTGATCCTCGACTACCGCAAGAGCCGCGAAGCCGTGCAGACGCTCGCGGGCTGGTTGCGCGACGGCCGGCTCAAGGCCGAGGAGACCGTCGCCGACGGCCTCGAAAACGCGCCGGACGTGCTGAATCGCCTGTTCGACGGCGACCATCGCGGCAAGCTCGTGCTGCGCGTCGATCCGGACGCGTAACCGGCTTGCGGCGCGGCGCGCGATCTCGGTCGCGCGTTGCGGCGATACCGCGATGCGTTGTCGAACGCGGTGAGTCCGATCGACCGGGTTTCAATTTCGGACGTGTCCCATATATTGTCGCGGCCTCTCTCCCTAAAGTGATGACCAGCAAACAGGCGGCGTGACCGACGCGTCACGCCGCCTTTTTTCTGGTTACGCGGCAGAGGAGGGCGAACATGCGGAACAACGCGAAGCGGGCGGCATCGGTATCGGCAGCGATGCGCAATCGAACGGTGCGGTGCGCCGGTGCCGTGCGGATGATGGCGATCGGGCTGGGCGTCGTGCTGGTGATGTCGAATGCGGTGGCGGCCGGGCAGGCCACGTCGGACGGCATCGTGCGGTTCACCGGCGCGCTCGTCGATCTCTACGACGTGACGTTCGACGCGCCGTCAGGCACGGTTGTCGAAGGACGGGGCGCGGCCGGCAACGGGGCGGCGGCGACGCTCCGGTTCGATGCGCATGGACGGCGTTTGCCGGGGGCGCAGGTGGCATGGGTCGGGCCGGATGGTGCGCCGTTCGCGCCGGATGCCGGTGCGGGCGTGCGTGCAACGTGGCGCGACGCGTACGGCGAGCGAAGCGTGCCGCTGGAGTCGGGCCGCGTTCATCGCGTGGGTCCGTATGGCGGCGTGATGACCGTCGTGGCGGATGAAGCGACGGGCGCCGTGGCGCCCGTCGTGATCAGGATTCGCCATCCGTGACGGAGGGCTGGTGCGCGCGGATGGCGCGGTGGCAGACGGCGGCGTGGCACGCGGCCGCGCGCGGCGTCATTCGCCCTGTTCGGAACGTGCGTAGATGTCCCAGCTCGCCATGAACAGCGCGGCGACGAGCGGCCCGATCACGAAGCCGTTGATGCCGAACAGCGCCATGCCGCCGAGCGTCGAGATCAGCACGACCCAGTCGGGCATCTTCGTGTCCTTGCCGACGAGGATCGGGCGCAGCAGGTTGTCGACGAGGCCGATCACGCCGACGCAGAACGCGACGAGGATCACGCATTTCCAGATCTCGTCGGTCGCCAGGAAGTAGAGCGCAGCCGGTATCCACACGAGGCTCGCGCCGATCGCGGGCAGCAGCGACAGGAACGCCATCAGCGCGCCCCACAGCACGACGCCCTGGATGCCGAGGATCCAGAAGATCAGCCCGCCGAGCGCGCCCTGCACGAGCGCGACCGCGATGTTGCCTTTCACGGTCGCGCGCACGACCGTCGTGAACTTCGCGAGCAGCAGGTTCTTGTGCTCCTCGTCGAGCGGCAGCGCGCGGCGCACGCGGCGGCCGATCTCGCCGCCGTCGCGCAGCAGGAAGAACACCATGTACAGCATCACGCCGAAGCTGACGATGAACTGGAACGTGTTCTGGCCGATGCTGAACGCCTGGGCCGCGGCGAACTGGCTGATCTGCGCGGCGCCGTCGGTCAGCTTCTTCTGGATGCCGGGGATGTTGGTCAGCCCGTATTTCGCGAGCAGGCGCTGGATCGAGGTCGGCAGCGCGTGGATGATGTCCTGGAAGTACTGCGAATAGTTCGGCTGCGCGGTCTTGATTTCCTGGTAGACGTACGCGATTTCCTGAACGAGCGTCGCGGTGACGAACACGAGCGGCAGGATCACGATCAGGATGATCAGCGTCATCGTCACGAGCGCGGCCAGGTTGCGCCGCTTGCCGAAGCGCGCAGCGAGCCAGCGCTGCACGGGCTGGAACAGGATCGCGAGAATGGTGCCCCAGAACACGGCCCCGGAGAACGGCGCGAGGATCCCGCACATGCCGACGGTGACCGCGAACAGCAGGAAAATGAAGAATTTTTGGTGATCGTGTCCGCTATCCATGGGTGGCATTCGCGCAGATTGATGCTTGGTTTGATTGAATCTCGTCGCCCCGGGCGCGATCGACTCGCGAACGTCACGGGTTCGCGGCGAAACGCGGCGCGGGGCGGCCCGCCGCACAGGCGGCCCAACCGGAGTATGCCCGCAAAGGTGCCGCCATCATAGCCGCTGCGCGCGACCCATGCGAAAACGCCGCGGCCGGGGCCGCGGCGCTGCCGGGAAGCGAACGCGGCGCAGGGCCGCGTGCCGTACCGTCAGATATTGAGCTTCGTGACCTTGGTGCCGTTCACCGACAGATCGCCCATCAGGCCCGCGTTGGTCAGGACCAGCACCTCGACCGGCGCGGTGGCCGTGGTGGTGTCGACCGCGCCGTTCGCGCCGACCTTCACGACCGCGACCGAGGCGTCGGCGCCGGCGGCCCAGCCGTCGGACTTGCGGAACGAGTCGAGCGCATCCTGCGTCATGAACAGGAACACGATCGCCTTCGACTGCGCGCCGGCCTGCAGGCCGACCGACAGCGACGACGTGTTGTAGTAGCCGACGGTGCTGCCGCCGACGCGCAACGCGCCGTTGCCGGACTGGCCGCCGACGATGAAGCCGGCCTGCAGCACGTTCGGGAACACGAGCACGCCGCGCGATTTCGCGACGAGCTCACGCGAACCCGGCACCGTCGAATAGAGGCGCGACAGCGTCGCGTTCACGCTCGCGTCGATCGATTGGCGCTTCGACGCGCTGGTCGACGCGTTTTCGGGTTTGTCGGGCGTGGTCGTGCAGCCGGCGAGCGCGAGGCTGCCGAGCATCACGGCGGCGGCGGCTTTCATGGCGAGGGACTTCTGCATGGCGGTTCTCCTTCGTTGTCTGGTTGAGGATGGACGGTGCGGGCAGCGGGGCGGCCGGCGGTGCGGGCAGCCCCGTTCAACGGCGGGCAAGGAGCAGGCCCGCAACGAACGCGAGGCCCGCGACGACGCCGGCGGTCTGCCACGGGTTGTCGTGCACGGCCTGCGACACGCGTTCGGCCGAATTGCGCAGCCGGGCGGCAGCGCTGCCCGACGCGTAGTCGAGCGCGCTGCGCGCTTCATCGAGCCGGGACTGCACGCGCTTGCGCAGCGCGGCGATATCGCCGTCGCCATCGTTTTTCAGCAGGTCTTCCAGTTCGTCGACCAGCCCGCGCAAATCGTCGGTGACATCCGCATGCAGGTCGCGGGCGGCCGAGCGCGTCGTGCGTCCCACGCGCCGGCCGGTGCGACGGATGTCGGCCAGGCCGCGGTCCAGCTTGTGTTCGATCGAGTCGGTGAGTGCCATGGTGTTTATCCTCCTTCGATTCAAGGCTAATTTGAAGATAAGACGAATCCCAGCAACTAATGTGATTCACTTGCCCCAATTGAGTTTCGAGACAAATTTTCAATTCGTCGGCAGGATCGCCGCGAAGCCCCGTCGTGCGGGGCGGCGCGGCGGTTGAAAAAATTTCGCAATCAGGCGAATCGGACAGCGGTGCGAAGTGAATGTCCGGTAAATATGGCGTCGCCAGGGGCGTCAGGTAAATAGTGCCGTTGCAGGCCTTGTGTTGATGCAAATGCACTAGTCGGCACGGTTCGGCGGAGCACGATTCGTTCCCGAGCCGCGTGGCGGGCCGCCATCGTCAAGCGCGACATCGACGATGACGGGGTCGTGGTCCGACGAGCGGTATGCATCGGGGGCGTAATAAGACGACCGGTGCGCGCGCGTTTTGTAATCGGGCACGGGTTGCAGCGCAACCGGTTCGTCCGCGTTGATATGCCAGATGTGCACGGCCTTCACGCGTGCGGCGAGCGTTGGCGTGGCGAGCGCGTGATCGAGGTTGCCGGCTTCGCCGCGAAATACGTAGCTGTACGCACCATCGCCGACGAAGCGGGCAACCAGGTTCGCGTAGCCGCGCGCTTCGAGCGCGCGGACCGGATCTTCTTTCGCATAGCTGTTCAGGTCGCCGATCAGCAGCACGCCGTCGGCCGCGGCGCCCGTCGGCGAGGTGGCGAGCCAGTCGGCGATGCGCGCGGCCGCCTGCGTGCGTGCCGCATTCCAGCAACCCTGGCCGTCTGCCTGATCGAGGTCGGCGCCGGTCGCGTTCGGGCAGTTCTTCGACTTCAGGTGATTGACCGCGACAGTGAACGCGCGCGTGCCGCCGATGCGCCGGAATGTCTGCGCAAGCGGTGGGCGGTGCCGGCCGCCGAGCGCGACGGTGGCCGCGCGCCCGACCGGCTCGACCGTGCGGCTGTCGTACAGCAACGCGACCGCGATCGCATCGCGGCCGAGCCGCGCGAGGCCCGGATCGACCGCGCGCCAGCCGTCGCCGAGTTGTGCAGCGAGACGCCGCACGGCGCTCGCGTCGCCGTGGCCGTTGTTTGCGATTTCCATCAGCCCGATCACGTCGGCGCGCGGTGCACGCAACGCCGCGACGATCTTCGCTTCCTGCCGCGCGAACGTGGCCGGCGTTTTCGCGCCGCGGTTGGCCGGCGCGTCGAAGCCGCCGCCATGGCCGTCGCCGTTGAAATAGTTGAAAACGTTGAACGACGCGATGCGCACGTTGGCGTCCGCATGCCGGGCCGGCGCGTCGGTGCGGGGATTCGCGGCGGCGTCGAACATCGGCGCCGCGCCGGCTGTCGGTTGCAATCGCCACGTGCCGTAGCGCAGTTCGAGCACGCCTTCGACGCCGCGCACCGTATAGCCCGCGCGCAGCGTGTTGGCGGCGCTCAGCGCGGGCGGCGGATAGCGGACGGTCGCGGGATCGCGGCGGCTCGAGCCGTCGTCGAGCACGATCCGGTTGCGTGCGTTGGCCGCCGCGTGCGCGGCGGCTTCGGCCGGCGGCGCGACGTGGGTCGGGATGCGCAGCCGGCCGTGGCTGAGAACGAGGCTGCCGTAGCGGCCGAGTTCGTGGGTATCGGTGACCGTCAGCGTTTGCGGCAGGCGCACCCGCATGCCTTCGTGCGCGGCCAGCACGGCCGGCGCGGCGACCGGCAGCGTGAGCGTTGCCGGTTTGACCGTCTGCCCGCGTGCGCAGACGGCAATGCCGCCCGACAGCACGAACTGCGTGCGGCCGTATTTCTCGTCGACCCTGCCCGTGAGATGCACGAGATCGCCGGCGTTCGCGCGCGCGTTCGGCGCGTACACGAACAGCCCTTCCGGGATGCCCGGCCGATGCCGCCGCTGCGCGTCGGCCTGCTGGACGAAGAATCCGCCGAAGCCGTCAGGTCCGGCGAACGTCGCGGTGACGACCGCTTCGATCGACGTCGTGTGCCCGGCCAGCGGCGACGGGCCGCCGGCGCTGCGGAGGTCGGCAATCGCCGTGGTCGCGCCACCGCAGCCGGCGCTGACCGGCAGCGCGGCCGTGGCCGGCCGGACGGAGAGGGCGAGCGATAGCGCAACGGCAAGCGACGGAAGCAGGCGTGACATGGGACGGTCCACAGGAAGAAAATCCGACAGTTGGGGAACGCATCTTGACGGCAAAATGCCGGGAAGCGGCCGAATTGGCCGTCCGGCCAGTGCCGGTTGGCCAACGATGCAGGCAGGCCCTGCCGCGGCTGTTACGCTTTCGCACCGGGCGTCGCACCGCGATCGCGCAGCGCACGCTGCCGCGCCCCGTCCCACCAGGAGAAGTCCATGTCTTACATGCTGTTGATTGTCGAACCGACCGACCAGCGCGCCGAACGCACGCTCGACGAAGGCCAGGCGCTGTACGCGCGGATGGTCGATTTCGCCGAGACGCTGAAGGCACGCGGCGTGCTGCGCGGCGTCGAGTCGCTGGAGCGCTCCGAGCGCGGCACGCGCGTGCAGGTGCGCGACGGCGAGACGCGCCTGCTCGACGGCCCGTTCGCGGAGGCGAAGGAGATGGTCGGCGGTTTCTTCCTCGTCGACGTCGATACGCGCGAGGAAGCGATCGAGATCGCGCGCCAGTGCCCGGCCGCGCAATGGTGCACGGTCGAGGTACGCGCGGTCGGCCCGTGCTTCCTGTGACGGCCGCGACTCGGTATTTACCCTGAGTTGCCGCGGCGCGTGTCGATCCGGCCGTCTTCCGCCCGTCGTCCGGATAAGGCGCCGCTGAACGGACGCCTCCTTCCACCGACGACAAGGAGTGAACGATGCGATTCATGATCATGATCCGGGCCAACGCCGTCAGCGAATCCGACGCGTTGCCGGACAACCGGCTGGTCGAGGCCATGACCGTGTATCACGAGGAACTGGCCAACGCAGGCGTGCTGCTAGACGCGAACGGCCTGCGGCCGAGCGCGCGCGGCTGGCGCGTGCGCTACACGGGCGGCAAGGGCACGGTGGTCGACGGCCCGTTCGCCGAAACGAAGGAACTGATCGCCGGCTATACGCTGATCCAGGTGCGTTCGCGCGACGAGGCGCTCGAATGGACGCGCCGGTTCCCCGCGCCGTTCGGCGCCGAGATGGATTGCGAGATCGAGGTGCGGCCGCTGTTCGAGCTCGACGACCTCACGCCGAGCGACGCGGTCGAGCGGTTCCGCGAACTCCACGTCGGCCGCGGCAACGCCGCCTGAATCCAACCTCACCCGGAGCACACGTCATGCACAAAATGGTTTTCATCAACCTGCCCGTGGCCGACCTGCCGCGCGCGAAGACGTTCTACCAGGCGCTCGGCTTCGAGGTCGTGCCGGCCTATACCAACGATCAGGCCGCCTGCATCCGCATCAGCGACACGATCTTCGCGATGCTGCTCGTGCGGCCGTTTTTCCAGACCTTTACCGACAAGACGATCGTCGATCCGGCGACGCACGTGCAGGTGTTGTCGTGCCTGTCTTGCGAAAGCCGGGCCGAAGTCGACGCTACCGTCGCGAAGGCGCGTGCGGCCGGCGGTACCGCGCCGCGTCCGCCGCTGGAATATCCGGGCATGTACGGCCACGGGTTTACCGATCCGGACGGTCACGCGTGGGAGCTGATGTACATGGAGCAGGACGCATCCGCGCAGGGGCAGGCGTCGTGACACATGAGGCGACGCATCGTGCGATCGAAGCGGTCTGGCGGATCGAGTCGCCGAAGATCATCGCGCGCGCCGCGCGCGTGGTGCGCGACGTCGGCGTAGCCGAGGAACTGGCGCAGGACACGCTCGTCGCGGCGCTCGAGCACTGGCCCGTCGACGGCGTGCCCGACAACCCGGCCGCATGGCTGATGACGGCCGTGAAGCGTCGCGCGCTCGACCGCGTCCGGCAGGAGTCGCTCCACGCGGCGAAGCGCGACCAGCTCGGCCACGAGATGGACGCGCTCGAAGCGCATGTCGTCCCCGACATCGCCGATGCGCTTGCCGACGCGAGTGACGACGACATCGGCGACGACCTGCTGCGGCTGATCTTCACGTCGTGCCACCCGGTGCTGTCGACCGACGCGCGCGTCGCGCTGACGCTGCGGCTGCTCGGCGGGCTGACGACGGGCGAGATCGCACGCGCATTCCTGACGCCCGAGCCGACTGTCGCGCAGCGGATCGTGCGCGCGAAGCGCACGCTCGCGGCGGCGCACGTGCCGTTCGAGGTGCCGGCCGCCGATGCGCGGCCCGCGCGGCTCGCGTCGGTGCTCGAAGTGATCTACCTGGTGTTCAACGAAGGCCATGCGGCGACCGCGGGCGACGACTGGACGCGTCCGGCACTGTGCGACGAGGCATTGCGGCTCGGCCGCGTGCTGGCCGGGCTCGCGCCCGACGAAAGCGAAGTGCTCGGGCTCGTCGCGCTGATGGAGCTGCAGGCGTCGCGCATGCATGCGCGTACCGATGCGCAGGGCCGGCCCGTGCTGCTGCTCGACCAGGACCGCAGCCGCTGGGATCAACTGCTGATCCGGCGCGGCCTCGCGGCGCTGGAGCGGGCGACGAAACTCGGCGGCGTGCGCGGGCCGTATGCGCTGCAGGCCGCGCTGGCCGCCTGCCATGCGCGGGCGCGGCACGCGTCCGAAACGGACTGGGCGCAGATCGTCGCGCTGTACGACGCGCTCGCCGAAGTCGCACCGTCGCCGGTCGTCGAACTGAATCGCGCCGTGGCCGTGGGGATGGCGTTCGGGCCGGCCGCGGCGCTCGAACTCGTCGACGCGCTGCGCGACGATCCCGCGCTCGCGCGTTATCACTGGCTGCCGAGCGTGCGCGGCGACCTGCTGGCGAAGCTCGGCCGTGCCGACGAGGCGAAGCGCGAGTTCCGCCGCGCGGCGGAACTGACGCGCAACGAGCGCGAACGCGAATTGCTGCTCAAGCGCGCGACCGATGCGTGACGCATGAAGCGCGCGTAAGCCTGGCGCACGCCGCGCCGAAGCTACCCGCCCGACGCTCTCCCGATGCACGCCCGGCACTATCGCCTGGATTGAAAAAGCCTATTGGGGGATGCGAACGCGAGCGCCTAGATTAAAAGGCACGATGCGCGCGCCCAGGCAAACGCATCGTTCCCCCACATATCTGATCGGCCCGGCTACGCATGCGGCCGTGCCGACTCGAACGGAGGCGCACATGGCTCACCTCAAGGGCAGCAAAACCGAAGAGAACCTGAAGTCCGCATTCGCAGGCGAATCGCAGGCGAACCGGCGCTATCTGTATTTCGCTTCGAAGGCTGATGTCGAAGGCCAGAACGACATCGCCGCGCTGTTCCGTTCGACCGCCGAAGGCGAAACCGGCCATGCGCACGGCCATCTCGAATACCTGGAAACGGTCGGCGATCCGGCCACGGGATTGCCGTTCGGTTCGTCGCGGCTGAATCTCGAATCGGCGATCGCCGGCGAGACGCACGAATACACCGACATGTATCCGGGCATGGCGAAGACCGCGCGCGACGAAGGCTTCGACGAAATCGCGAACTGGTTCGAGACGCTCGCGAAGGCCGAACGCAGCCACGCGAACCGCTATACGAAGGCGCTGGACGGTCTCGTCGACTGACGGGCCGCCGCGGGCCGCACGGTAGACCGGGCGACCCGCCAGCGGCCGGCCGTTCGTTCATCGCTGCCCGACGCGCGCGGGCGGCGCGCTCGCGCGCATGCGCGCCACGCTGGAGCGCCCCATGTCCCACCAGGAAGGCAATCTCGAAGCCCCGACCCGGCATCCGCTCGACTGGCAGTCCGATGCGTTCTACGACCAGGCCGCGATCGATGCGGAAATGACGCGCGTGTTCGACATCTGCGCCGGATGCCGGCGCTGCGTGTCGCTGTGCGGCGCGTTTCCGACGCTGTTCGATCTGGTCGACGACACGCCGATGGGCGACATCGACGAAGTGCCGAAGGCAGCATTCGGCAAGGTGGTCGACCAGTGCTACTTGTGCGACCTCTGCTACATGACGAAATGCCCGTACGTGCCGCCGCACGCTTGGAACGTCGACTTCCCGCACCTGATGCTGCGCGGCAAGGCGGCGCGCTACCAGCGCGGCGAAGCGACGCTGCGCGACAAGGTGCTGTCGAACACCGATGCGCTCGGCCATTTCGCGGGCATTCCGATCGTCACGCAGGCGGTGAACGCGGTGAACCGCACGCCGCCCGCGCGCCACGCGCTCGAAGCGACGCTCGGCGTCGATCGCAACGCATGGCTGCCGGAGTTCGCGCCGCGCACGTTCCGGCGCGCCGCGCAGCGCTCGGACGACCCGCCCGCCCGCGACGGCGAACGCACGCCCGGCAAGGTCGCGATCTACGCGACGTGCTACGTGAATTTCAACGAGCCCGGCATCGGCCACGACCTGCTCGCGATCCTCGCGCACAACGACATCCCGTACGAGCTCGTCACGCGCGAAGCGTGCTGCGGCATGCCGCTGCTGGAGCAGGGCAACCTCGCCGGTGTCGCCGCGAAGAAGGACGTGAACCTGCCCGTGCTCGAACGTTATGCGCGCGACGGTTATGCGCTGATCGGCGCGATCCCGAGCTGCGTGCTGATGTACAAGAGCGAGCTGCCGCTGATGTTCCCCGGCGACGCAGCGGTGCGCGCGGTGGCCGACGCCTTCTGGGATCCGTTCGAATACGTGATCGCACGGCATCGCGACGGGCTGCTGAAGACCGATTTCAAGACCGGCCTCGGCACCGTGTCGTATCACGTGCCGTGCCATGCGCGCGTGCAGAACATCGGGCGCAAGACGGCCGACACGCTGTCGCTCGTGCCCGATACGCGCGTGAACGTCGTCGAGCGCTGCTCGGGCCATGCGGGCACGTTCGGCGTGAAGAAGGCATTCCATGCGGACGCGATGCGGATCGGCGCGCCCGTGTTCAAGGCGATGGCCGAGCCGCAGCCGGATTTCGTGTCGTCCGACTGCGCGCTGGCCGGCCATCACATCGTGCAGGGCATCGACGAGAAGGGGCTGCCGTCCGCGCCGCTCGCGCATCCGCTCACGCTGCTGCGCCGCGCATACGGCATCTGAGCCGCTGCCGGCCGACCCACGAGGACCACTCATGACGCTGACCCGCGACTCCCTGCTGACGCTCGAAGCGTACGCGAAGATCCGCAAGACCGAACACGCGCGGCTCGTCGCGTACAAGCGCCGTCGCGCGGTGGCGCTCGGCAACCACCTGCGTTTTTTGTTCGAGGACGAGACGACGATCCGCTATCAGATCCAGGAGATGCTGCACATCGAGAAGATCTTCGACCAGGCGGGTATCGAAGGCGAGCTGGAAGCGTACCTGCCGCTCGTGCCCGACGGCACCAACCTGAAGGCGACGATGCAGATCGAATACGAGCACGAGATCGAGCGGCGCGCGGCGCTCGCGCGGCTGATCGGCGTCGAGGATCGCGTGTACCTGCGGGTCGACGGGCAGGCCAGCGTCTACGCGATCGCCGACGAGGATCTCGAGCGCGACAACGCCGAGAAGACCTCGGCCGTGCACTTCGTGCGCTTCGAGCTCGACGCGCCGATGCGCGCGGCGCTCAAGGGCGGGGCGGCGCTGTCGATCGGTTGCGATCACCCGGCCTGCACGATGCCGCCGCAGCGCGTGGATCCGGACGTGGCCGCGTCGCTGGCCGGCGACCTGCGCTGACACGACCGCCGCGCGTCCCGCACGCGCATTCCGCTTTTCCG
>JAJJMA010232810.1:0-37201 GCA_023529015.1 Papaver nudicaule
GAGAGAGAGAGAGAGAGAGAGAGAGAGAGAGAGAGAGAGAGAGAGAGTAGTTACCTGAGTCTGCAAGAGAAAACTTAATGTATTGCATACATAGAGTGATACCATTGATTTGTCACATAACCTTTTCTCGGAACTGGACTCCAGTAACCTTATACACTTATCCAGGATACAGTAGACAAGAGGGCTGAAATCAGGAGCATCTGCAGGAGAAATCGTACATTAAGCAACACACTGGTATCAGTTTATTTCAGCCAGATATGCTTAAAGCGCAATATATTTGCAACACACGGAGCTCTTGACAATTTTTCATGTCAGCACAATGAGCCTGTTTAACTTGGAATAACCACATAATGGAAACCCAAAATAAAAAACCACATCTGACTCTGACATGTTATGTAGGGTAAATGATCAAGAGATGTTCACTCACGAGCAAAAAAGTACAGCCTAGACAAACTTCACAGGCTAAAAGGATGGACAAGCAGTGCATTTACTTTTCCACAACTTCTATATAGGATATGTCAAGTTCTTCCAATCAGTAAGTAGGAATTAGATCTCAGACTGCTTTATTAGACTTGACGCAGTACGTCATAGAATATCAATATAAACTAAGAATGCGCCAGAACCAAGGTAGCTAAAGAGGTTATCATTAAGCTCAATATACATATAAACAATCACATAGCTTACCTTTGATGTCATTTAACTCGGAAAGTTTGCACCTTAGTTTATCATAACTATTGTACAACTTATTTCCTACAGTAGAAACAGCTTCGCAGAAGAATGAAACGACAACTCCAAACAAGTCTCCGAAAATGTCAAGCCCCTCTCCCTCCTCTGTCAGCCCCTGTCGTCTATAACCAGGTAAAAACAAGAACCATGCATCGATTTCTTGTATATCCCTGTCAAACGCACCAGTACTAAACATGGCTGCTCGAGCCAGGGTATATGCTTGATTCTGTATGTCTTTGATTGGTGAACGTATCAAGAGGTTGACCAACGGATGCAAATGCTTGTACAGTCCTTCTGGGGATCTGATGGGAACTCTCCTCTCAGGAGACCATCCAATATATTCTATTAACAGAGGCAATAAGGATTGCTGCTGGTTACTTGATAAGGTAAAAGGGTCGCTTGGAAGCTCCTTGAAGAAATCATATGAACCCTCTAAAGCATTAGGCATGGTACGCTGCATGAGAGAGATATCATATTAAGAGGCAGTACCACATGGTAAATTGGTCGACTGTTTTGTTTTTCATCCTACTTGTAAAATGACAACAACCAGTTGAAACAGTTGAACCACTTGCACGCATCCAAACAAAAGCAGTAAATAACAAATAGTATATCTGAATTAATTCTACTGTTCCTACGGTTAAACAGTAGGAACTGGGGACACTTAAGCTAACACGAGCTGCCTGACACTAATTCAGGTCTCCATTAGGAACTATAGAATCCAAGATTTAATACGTGTTTTAAGTCTTCATCTAGAAAGATGCATTTCTTCTTTTTCGGCACTCATGGAATTCACATCCTAAAACACTTACGCAATGAGCTGTGAATACATTCATTTTTGATGTAACAGCAAAACAACCAAACATTCAGGGAATTATGCATCAATGTTTAGACTTAGCAATATTTTTTTAACTATTTCTATAAACTCTAAAACTGATGTTAGACATATAACTGATATAGCAGAAGTTTGAGACATACAAAAAGTACATAGGTAGCCCTTCGTTTTTTATGTGATTGTGGTTAGTTCCTTTTATGGACATGGAGATGGAGATTCCTGAGGTTGATATAGTTGTGTATTATGCAAAGCATATTAGTGGTGATATCATTCCTTACCATTCGAAATATAAAATGAACACTCTCAACTTGGTGAATACAATGTTTATGTATCCCTACCTTGGTAACTAACACCAATGGTGACGGATAAAATTATTAAGCAAGCTACAATAGTTAACTTAAAAACTATAGGCGATATGGAATAAATTGAGTAAGCAGGACTTACAAGATATAGTGTAAGTACATCGAGAACCTTTGAGTGGAAACATATTTCTGAATCTTTTTGTTCATCTCCTGTCACCATCCTGCCCTTCTGTAATCCCCAAATTCCAGCAATAACTTCAGCACCCTCCTTTTCATTTCCAATCTGGTCTGTAATAAGTTCATCGATAACGCTCCCAGTCTCACAAAGCATGGCATTATCAGGTTCTGTACTTATTCCACCAATAAGGATATCAATATCATTGTCAATGCGATCAATTTTTGATTTCTTAGCACCAGCGTGACATTCAAAGTTTCTGGACCTCTTAATTTTTTTATTGCAACGCTTGGGATCAATTTTTTGCTCCTTCTCTTTTTTCTCGTCAGAAAGTAACTTAAACAAAACTTGAGGGTCAGGTAACACAGCTCTGGCTTCATCTTGAATGTCTTGCTTGAGATTCAACCATTTATGCCCCACTGAAATGTCTTGCTTGGCCTCATCTATAGAACTAACTAAGTTGTCTAATGATTTTAAGGCCTCCAAAAGAAGCCTCACACTACCATGCTTCACAAGAAGATCTTCGTGTTGTAATCCCCTGTTGATGACACCACGACTAAACGCGCGGGGAATAATACATTTCAGCATACATTGTACCTCAGGACTATCTAAAGTAGGTGAATCGTGTTTCTGGGAAGCATGAGAGCTGAAATTAAAACTCGTGCTTGTGGAAGAAACCAAGTCTGACACCAAAGAAACAGCAGCAAACCTGAAAGCAGTTCAGGTAAGTTTAACAGGTGGAGGTACTAACAAGGAATGCTAAATAGATGTTTGAAGAGTAGCACGCATGCTTGTTCATGAAAGATACATTATCAATATACATATGTATTTCGACTTCCAGGTACACATGAGATCAAGGAAGTTACTTTTTATAGACGTTAACTTTTTAAGCATTTCAAAACAAACGAAGTGATATAATCATGAACTATCTTAACTTTTACAAAAAAAAAAAAAAATTACCAGTCAGGAGATGAACGAGGCTCAAGATTGTAAGGTAACTCATCCATGTAAGCTGAACCAAAAGAAGGCCTCCCATTAACAATATCCAATACAAGATCTTTGTGATACGCATTATCTTTTGCATTTAGCTTTTTCATGAGATCCAAGAGGCGCTTTCGATTACCCTTCAATGGATTCGTAACACCCTTTTGATCTGGCATCAACCCATTCTGAGGATCAGTGCAAACCATAACTAGAACCTCATGTGCAACGTCAGTAGAAGGTCCATCTGTCAGATTTCCTGAAATGCTAGCTAATTGTTCCAAGGTAACACTTCCAAAGAGAACACTCCGGAGACTTGGAGGCACCAAGGAATCTGGCGTTAGAACTCTATCCCTGAGTGTAGATAGCACATAAACTACTGTCTCCTCATCGTCGCTTCCAAGTCCACGTAAAATACCAGAAAACGTTTCCTTCTGTTGTAAGACCCATCTTAACAATCTTGGATTCCCGACTTCTAAAAATGACATGGCGAACTTGATGAAGGATTTTCTGGTTGAGTATTTTTTGTTTCCAACTTTATTCTTCTTATACTCTGCTAGACTAGCAAAAACAGGAAGCTTGAAGTCAAAGTGCTCGGCAACCTCAGAAGCCAAACCTACACCGCGTTTAACAATTGCAGCCATTAGCAACAACACCGCATTTTGACGTCTTCCTTCCTTACTCTTCAACTCTTCATAAACATCTGGTAACTTAGATTTCTTTTCTTTCACCAAACCATCCTTTTCTTCTTTCGCTGACTCAGGCGACTCAGACTTAATGATGAGACGAGCAAACTTGTCGAGCTTCTGACTAACTGTTAATCTCTCCTTATCACCTGATTGAAACTGCCCATCAGGGTGTTCCAAAACTGCTGTAATCAACGATATAATCTTAGAAACTTCAGGTTTTCCTTTCCGAGTGTTCCAAGTTTCCTCAAGTTCTGTACATAAAGGTGAAGCGAGTACATACTGACGGAGTATTTCACCTCCTGTATCTCCTCTTAATAGCTTAATAAACTCCTTTGTAGCATCTGAATAAATTTTAACTTCGAAGGATTTTAAGTTACGCAATAGTTCTCTCAGTTTTGCTTCATACGATACTTTTACCTCAAATTTGGGAATTTCTTCTTTCTCTACTTCCATCTCATCTTCTTCTGCTACAATTAATCACGAAATCAAAATCAATGTGAAGAAATAGTTTTTCAAAATTAAATTAGAAAAACTAAAAAACAGATTAGTTAATTAGGCAATTGAAGAAAGCACAAACCTTGAATTTTGTCTTGATTATCAAATACCAAAATGTGCTCATCGCTGATTTCTTCGTAATCTTCCATTGCTATTTCACTTTTTGAATCCTCTTCTTCTTCATAACTTGAGCTCGTTTCCTCCATTAAACAGTTGGTAGTTACAAAGAGACTCTATGCCGTTGTTGGTTCCGTCGCTTCGTCTGTAAGAGATTTCAGAAAGAGGAGGAAAGAGAGTGCAGGGTTTTGGAGGGAGATGGGGTTTTAGGTTAATCTCTTATTAGGGCTGTTTGGTTTGTTAAAAACCTTCTTCTATTGCAAAAACGCCGCAACTCTTTGTATATAGTTACCCCTTAACTACATGGCTGACCACCAAATAGTATTTCTCTAGTGCCACATATGCAACACATGGCGGAATTATGTTCCACATGAAGTACACATGGCTGAGATATAGGAATATTAAGGAGGGTTTAATCTTAGGCCGGTTCCAATGGAACCTAGTAAATGCGCCCCTTTGCAATCCTAGGTGGACTAGCAAAGTCCAAATGGGGCAGTGGATATCGATGGCATCGATGGAATTTCCATCGTCGATGGTTTTTCCATCTACCAACGGTAATAATTTGAATTTACCATTTTACTATAAAATGCGGTAAACTTGAATTCAAAATTCACACCAAAGTTTTCACTCTCTCTTTAGCTTTCTACCCTCTTCTGCTCTCTTCTACTCTATTTTAAAAATGGGAGAAAAATCCAAAGTTAATTGGTCCAGAGTTGTGGCAGAAGCTGCCGAACAAAGATACTGCGAGGGATACAAAAAAATAGAGGAATCCAAAAAACAGAGGAGAATTCAAGTTTTGGAAATTAACGAGGTCAAGGTTCCAGCTAGAAAGCAAAGAAAAGTTCAAGCAAAAGGCAAGGAAAATCTCAAACCTCAAAATATGAAAGTGCAACAACCGAAAGGTAACTTGAGAATTATTAAGACTGGAAAAAATCCAGGACAAACATACAAAGAACGTATCGAATGGAAGTTGCTTCAGTTGAAAAAATTCAATAAGGGTTCAAAGATAGTGAGAGAGCAACAAACTGAAGTTCTTGCAGAAGATAAACCAGTGTTTGAAGATGGGCAGAGATTTTTCGCCAAGTCTATTTTTATGTATTAGATTCCTATGGAACCTAGAAAACAAGCCCCTTTTATTTAGTTAGTGAAAATATATTATGTAAAATATCTAAGAAATATGATGCTGTAAAAATTCCAAGAAATGCGATGAATGTTAGAATCCTTTCTATATAAACATAATTTTTTTTAAAAAACAATCAAATCAATCAATATGGGTTCGCATTTTATGGAATCCGATGATGATCTTGCTCTTATCAATGATTTCGTCTCCGTTCCTGTACCAGGCGCACAAGAGTTTAGGCATGCAAGTTTTGGCCGGCATACGAGTTTTAGCACAAGAGTCAGAATTGCAAGGATCCTGAATGATTGTCGTATACTTGGAAATTATGTGCGTCAAGTTGCCGAAGAACAATGGGGATGGGAGGAAGAACAAGTCGAAGCTTTGGCATCTGCCCTCTATGCTGTCGATCAACCTAGGGTGTTTGCATTTTGGCGTTGCTACAGCGTGTTAAGACATAGTCTACCTGGATTTTTCTAGAACAAACATCACAACCAAATCGACTTTAATTGTGCGATAGTAATGTAATTGGGTTATTTCAAATAAACGATGTACTTGTCTATTCTATCCATGTAACTGTTGAAAATCCTTGCACTGAAGTCGTTGAATGCGCCCATGAACAAATCCTCATGCACATGCAAAAACATAATAAGTAATGGTACGGGAGAAAACACATGCAATCCTTGTTGTTTTCTCCCCTACCTTTACCTTACTATGTTTTGGCATCAATGCGATTCCCAAAAAAACAATCCTTGCACTGAAGTCGTTGATCAATCCTTGGTAGAGGTCAGCCTTATTATGTTTTGGCCTAACACAGTCATTTATCTTGGTAGAGGTCAGCCGCCCGTAGTAGCGGTAGTGCGACCTTTACCAAAGATAAAGGACTGTGTTAGGGCAGAACATAAGGCACTATGTTTGACGAACTCTTCTCATCAACCCACATAACGATTAACAAGAAAAGTTTCCAGGACACGGTAATGTCGTTCGTACTTGAATTTCTTTCCTTTAGATCGTTGCCATTCCTTCAAAGTCCTGGCGTGATTTTCATCACCGGTATCTCCCGGAAAATGATGTGCTTTGATCCATCTCCCCAACTGCATAAATTCATGCACTCTTAGGTGTATTTTTCTCCAACGCGACCACAACGTATTCTGATCACGCACGACTTTGGAAGTACGTCTATCTAATTTGAATTCTGCAGTGACAGCAGTCCACAACTCTGGTTCATTTACTTTAACCCGATTACGTTTCATATCGTCCTTGGACGGATAGAAAATCATATAGTTTGTACAAAGACATAAATCTTCATTCCACGAAAACTTAGGACGAGGTTTAGGTGCATCTGGTAATGAATCTAGAGGATTTGCTGGTTTTTTCGGTGCAGTTGTTTTTTTTTATGACGAAGAAGAAGAAGAAGAAATTGTGGAAGATTTGCATCGCTTTGGGTTACCATAGTGTCTAGGAGGAGTGGTATACCATCTCTTAAATGGAGGAGGAGTGAATAAAGGAGGAGGTTTCGATGAAGGTTCAGTGTAGTAGTAGTTATGGACTAATTTTGCCGTTCTGCTTCGAAATTTAGGTGATGCCGGAGGAGTACCGAGTAAAATAAAGTTTGGAGGAGAAGATGGTGGAGTTGAATAAGATGTTAGAGCGGCTTGGGAAGATGATGGATTTGACATTACGAAAAAAATTGATTTATCAGATGAAATCGAGAGCAAACTAGAGAAATATCGAACTAAATTGTGAGTGAATGAAGTGAAGACCAAGTTTTAGTTTATATAGGATTGGGGAGTGAAATATAGGCCGTTGGATGAAGCTAATCTACTCGATGGAAATTCCATCGTCGATAGAAATTCTATCGACCTCGACACTTTTTGTATCTGTCGATGGAATTTCCATCGACGATACTATTTCCATCTGACGTTGCAAAGTTGCAAATTTGCAACTTTGCAACGTCAAAACGCCTGTTTGCTAGGTCCATAGCCAGCGAAAACACCCTTAATTTGGGTTTTTGGTGTCCCATAGGAAGGGGCCTTAGAGCTTCTCCAATGGTGGATGTGGTTATTTCCTATATGGCATCATATTTTAGATATCCTCTAGGTCATTTTGAGATAAAAATTCGTACATATTAGGAGTGTATGGTTTTTATCTCCAACCCAAAAATTGTTTATTCTCTTTTTTTATATATGTGTCACTTTTTAATTGATTAGAATTATTATGAAATATACTCATTAATTATTTTTATTAGTAAAAGTATGACTAGGATGGGAAGACATCCTCTATGTGAACCTCTAAAAAGAGGTTCACATAGAGGATGTCTTCCTAAAATTAAGCCACATTATCTTGATATTGGTTGAAGAGGTTAGAGTTGGAGAAAGATTTTAGAGAAAATTGAGATGGATCATATGTGAATTTAGATTTTTTACCTCACACACAATCCATTGGATAAGCTCTTAGCCTTGATTAGCCACCTATTATAGCATGTGGCTATCTAACCTTTGTTATAGCCTTCGAGTCCTCCTCTATATCTAGTGTTGTATACAACTTCTTATGTAACGTAAAAAATATTGGAAAATGAATAACACTTCCCCCTTTCCATCGTTCCCTATTGAGTGTTATTATGTTCATGCATGACATTATAAACTCATGATTAGTTTAATAAATTAAACAATCTATAGTACTTAGTTAGTTAGTACGTAGTTTAGCTTGTCAAAATCTTAGTCTTGATTATTCTTGATTTTGTCGCACTTGAAAATGAGGGTGCAAACTATCTTTCGTGGATGATCGATGCAGAACTGCATTTGGAAGCTAAGAAACTGGGTCACACCATTATTGGCGGAGATAGTGCGTCATATGAACACGCTGACGCTGTAACTTACTTGCGTCGTCATCTCTCCCGAACCCTAAGAGATGAATTTATGAATTGTAGAGACCTTCAAGCATAATGGAATTCTCTTAGTGTATAGGTATAAAATCTGCATAGAGATCCTACACCTCACAGCCACCGATTAATCCTAGACTATGATTGTATAAACAGGATCGAGTATAACAACAGATCGAATTAAGTCAAGTAAATAGAACATAAAGTATATCAAGCAAGTACTAAACCTTGTATTAACTATCAATGGATTACAGATTTGGTATGATTATACTAACATGAATAGAGCTTAAGGACCAGTGGAGATTATGGCTCGAAGGCAAACTAAAACTCTCTCTAAAGTCCCCAAGACCGACCAAAATTCCATCATTTACAAATGAGTTCAAGCTCGCTTTATATAGAGCGAATTTACAAGATGGGTACAGCTAATAAGACAAAGTTTACGATCGTGTATCGACGTGGCTGTCAGTCTTTATCGAGTAAGTTGTTTCCTTCATCGAAGCTTGGTAGTGTATCGAAGGGTGGTATCGGTCTGATCTGAATCACGAGCATGGATTCAATCTTCGATGGTTCTTTGCATGGTCGAGTCTTTGATGTAGTCTTGATCCTCGAACTTAGACTTAATCTTCGATGATGTAGCGGGATCGGGGTTTATTCTTGGTCACGGGTCTGACAGTTCTTTCTTCATTCTAACAATCATTGATGCTCCAACTACCATTTCTACTTCGTCATCTCCTTCCCTGACTCGAGGATCCTTCTTTACACGTGTACGGTTTTGGTTATTCGATTAGACGTCTTACAACAGTTTGATGCGACTTCGATACTCTTCAGTACTTTGCACCTAGGTAGTATTATTCTACTTCCGCTCTTAAATGTTGGCACATAGTTCGATGGATTTACACCCCTACAGTTTGCCTCTTTCCTTATCCCATGATCGAAGATTTGGGAGAAGAAAACTCCTCATCTCCCCCTCTTTTTCGACACGTTCCCCATTACCGCCAAACTAACGTCCCGCTAACCCCCGTTCTACATACATCCGAAATTACCGCCCCCCCTTTTGACCTCTTAACTTGAAGCACCGGTTGTTATTCCCCGGTATTTAAACTTTGATTATCCCACTAAAATTTCTCTCTCTTCTATTTTCGAACTTCTTCTTCTTCTTCCCTCCTTTCTCTGCAACTTTCTAAAGTTGTAATCTTTATCTCCTAATCTTCATTATTTTCCTAATTTCTTGAGTACCCACTTCTCCAAATTCACTCTAGATTGATAAAGATAACTTTTTCCGAGTTTTGTGTATAAGTTTTATTTAGGGTTTTGGGAGTTTATCACTGTTAGTGATTTCAGGTGGTTTATGTTAGACCTTTCCGGTTCGGTTTTCTGTTGGTGCACTTCTACTGATCAAGCTGCCTTAACCTTGAGGATTTTTGGAGATGGTTATGATATGACTGGGTACATGGTTACTTTTATTGGTTCTTCAGAGGCTAAACTAAATCTTGAACTGATCGAGGAGTATGAGTGTAATGCCAATCGATTGGCAGTGACGACCCATCAGATATTTGCAGGGCTTGATTTTCCACTTTACAAAGCTT
This sequence comes from Papaver nudicaule, assembly GCA_023529015.1. Classification (NCBI taxonomy): domain Eukaryota; kingdom Viridiplantae; phylum Streptophyta; class Magnoliopsida; order Ranunculales; family Papaveraceae; genus Papaver; species Papaver nudicaule. The sequence goes on from JAJJMA010232810.1 coordinate 9,902, forward strand.
CGAACCTCTTTTTCTGAATATTATTTCTTCGATGACTATACCTCAAGGAGTGATGCAATTGACGTGTATTTTTATTCAGTTAATCAGTGAGTGGGTGATGCGCTCGGAGGGGAAGTTTAATTTCCCTTCCGCCGGTACTCTCGGAGGTTCGAAACCGAAGAGATACTTTACTGCTGCGAACTTCTTTAAACATTATCAAGCATGTCTAACCTTGGATAACGAAGCTTCTCCCTGGGGTGGGGGTGGGGGTGGGGGGTGTTGATTTGTTCTTCGAGACAAAGTGGAGAACGTCTTTCCTGGGCTTGATCTTCCTAACTATGACCTTGATGAGGATTTGTATAGCGAGCTTGTTCTAGTCGAAGGACCTATTCTACTTGGCTGGAAGGATGAAGGTCGATTTTTGTTTCGAACGGATTTCAATGCCGGTCATCAGTTTCTTGATTATGATTTCTTTATACTGCGATTTTAGGAAGAAGGAAAGGAGATGCCTGAAAGGCAGAGGTCATCGAAGAGGAAGGGAGCTGCTCTAGTAATCTTTGTTATTATTCTGTATTTATTCCTTATATTTTCTTCACGCCTTCTTATCTTGATTCTGCCAGGAGGGCACTACTGAAGGAATCATGAAGGACCCAAAACAAGCTCGGATAGAAAAGGGGATAATTGAGCAGGTAACAAACACCACTTGTTATGAGTATGCTTTTATGTATTAATACCTGCCTCTGTTTGTTTCCTGAGAGATTGGTCGTTATTCTGTAGAGCGAAGTTAATGGGTCTGAGAGATCGAGTGAGGCTACTGGTTGCTGGAATTTACTTTCCCTGGCTCGAGAAAGAATCCATCAAAGTCTGGGAATGGTGTTGATAAGAGGACCAAGAAAGTTGCATTGAATGAAAGTTCAAGCGTGAAGCCTGAAGGCGAAACTGAGGATAATGCTCACGGCATGAAGGTTGCCATAAAGGGTGTTGATAAAGGTTGTGGCAAAGGGGTGGTTGCAGAGATCGATACAAAGAATGATAAGGCTAGTTCTAGTGAGGATAGGTCTGGGAAGTTTCCCATCTCCCTTTTTTATCAAAGTAATGATTTGCCTGGTGCCTCTGCCTCTGCCAAAGATGAAGGTACTGTCGGTATTCCTTTGGGGAAATCTATCCCAGAGCTTTCTCTTTTGATTTACGATTGACTAGGTTAAGTGATACCTTGAAATCCGAAAATATGCCTCGAGGATCTTATGTCTTTACCCATCCTGGCGGTTCCGGCTTTCACGAGGCTCCATCGTTTGCAGATATTAACAAAGAATGTTATACCCCTGAAGCCTTCAAAAAAATTCTCCAGAGAAAGCCCGATCTGACTGACTGCTCTAGGGATTTATCTGCCCATTTTGATAACCATACTCGTAATCCTATTTTGTTTCATATCGATCGGAATTTGTGCCAGAAAATGTCTCGCATGTTTACTGGGGAGTGCATGGAGGATGTGAATGGCCCTTGAGGTCCATGGCTGACTTGGGATTAGCACATGGCATTTCTTCAAATGGTAAGTAAATAAATTCCTCAATCATGTTATTCCTTCGAAGTATTGTTGATATTGACCCTTCGTTTACCACAAGGTGTGTTTGTTGAAATACTCGTACAGAAGACATGAGGATGTTTCCTACTATGAACATGAGGCCCTCAAAGTGAGGAACAACCAAATTGTTGAAAGACAGAGGTTCGAGGGCGAAATCTCAAGGCTTATACTTCATTTTCTTTCTTTATCATGTATCTCCCAAATGGATCCTAAATTCTTTTATCGATTCGAAAGGAAAATTGAAAGAAGGAAAGAAAGTTCTTCATCGAGCTAACTTGGCCCTTGACACCTATTTTCACGTGAGTCATCGATATACAGATAAGGCGTATGAATTGGATCAAAGTTGTCGAGATCGGGTGAAGCGGGTAGTTAGAGATCATAACGAATCAAGGGACGATCGAGACTACCACCGAAGAAAGAGACACGCTGTCGAAGATAGTTTGCTCAAGAGAAAGAGAAGATTCATAAATTGATTCAAGAGATAAACCAGTTCCAAGTTGATCTTGATCGGTTGACTCGAGAGCAAGATGTTGCTCGCAGGAATCAGGTTATTCGTGCTTCAGTTCAAGCTTTGATTGATGACCTGGATATGAAGCTTAAAAATGCGAAAATTCAGAATGCTTCCATGAGCAAGGAAAATAAAAGGTTGATAGAGGAGAATGATGGTTGAAAAAGGGTTTAAATGAGTCCGGCTTTGAGCTTGCCAGAGCTCTCAAATTTAAAGATCGTATCTCAAATCTGCTCAATGCTGTACTAATTGAGATAGCACAATTAAGGGGAACTCTAGGAATAGATTTAGAGAAGGAAATCTTTAAACCTCACATTAACAATGCTGATGAGCTTACTGAATATGTGGTGATCAAAGAAAGTTGGCTACTAGCTTTCTTGTGTTGGATGTTTTGTACTTTCCTTGAATAGTTGCTAACTTGTTTTCCTGGTTGCAGGTATTGAGGTCGAGTTGAGGCGTTTGCTGAAGGAAGCTCATGATGACAGGAATTCTGCCTCTGCTCATCTGATAGAGCAAATTGAAGCTTAAACGGGAGTTCCAAGAGAAGGTTGAGAAAGGTGCCCAAGATTTGATTAGAGAGCAAGATCTTCGTCATGAAGCCGAAGAGAATTCGAGGAAAACCACTAGAGAGCTTAATTTTGCCAAATCTCAACTGGAAATTGTTGACACTTTGAGAAAGCTACTCGATGGCCGAAGCTAAAAATGAACTATACTTGGATAGGAAATGTCGTGGGCATGGTCGTACACTCTTTAGACATATTCGTGTACGACCTGGTATGTATGGATCTATAGGCGAGGATGACTTTGATCGAGAACTCGAGGGTGATGCTCAGATACTTTCTCATACCGAATTGTTCAATTTCATCGATAGTCAATTGGGTCCCGACGTAGAGAGCGAAGATGATCTCGAGGGCAATGATTCTGACGGGGGTAGGGGTGATACAGGTAATGCCGAAGAGGATGCCGAGGGTGATGTCGAAGATGATGTCGAAGGAGTTGATGGGCAAAATGATGTTGGAGGTGAAAAGGACACATGGGGATCTCTAGAGGAGCGAGATCCAGCAGCGGTGTTGATTTCGAAAGACAAAGTTGTTGTGGTAGATACTGTTGATCCTGAGATTGCTGGCCAAGTGATGTCTCTGCTGAAGTTACTCCAAATATCGAGACTCCTATTGCACCCATCGAGCTGCCTCTCGAAGGTACCATCATTCCTGACTTTGAAGATAGCGAGAAGCAAGTTTAATAACGATTTTTGATAGATACCTTCATAATTTTTGTAAATGAGCTCCTGGCGCTGTATTTGATACTTCTTTGTTCGTTGAATTATCTGCAATCAAAGATTTTTTGGTTTTCCTTTATTAGTTGTTGTTACTTTTTAATTTAAGTGGAATGTGATCAAGCACATGTTTCCCCTTCGCACATCATTCTAGACTCCTCGGTGGTTTACTTAGAGTGCAATTATAGAGCTTGCTTTGACGTAGGTAGGAAACAGAAAACCCAAGCTAGTGGGGGATGCAGATCACCCTTCCCATAGGCTTTTCATTACTTGCCTTGCTTCAAGATGGTTAGGATATCGAGGTTTTAGATACCTGGTTTGCTTAAATAAAAGGATGCTTATGGTAGGTACCGAATCAACCATCGATAATTCAAGTAACAGTATGGGGGAGTGTCGGTCAAAGCTGGATCTTAGATATGGTATTGCACTCCTGTCGCGGCCACGAATTCAACTCTTCGATCTTTAATCGCCCCTCCTTATGGCGGGATTTATTTATAAAGGAGGTGGCCTCTGTTAGAATAACTCGCTTGTCATTCTCGTTAATGTAAACGAGTAATCTGCTTCGGGGATCCTGCCTCCTAATGGTAGGGGATCATGTCATTTATCATCCCCGCGATGCCTCTTCGAGGAGGTTTGCAAGATTGCATGGTAGTGGGTCTCAGTGCCTCTAGCTTATGTAGCTTATGATGCAAAGTAACCACCGCTGTCGGAGTATCCTGTGGGTAGAGTAGTGTGACGTGTAGTTCACAGGGCCCTTGCGACTACATCGACCTCACCTCTATGCCTAATCAAGCAGGACTAGCATTTCCTATTCGAGTAGGTCTCATTATTATTTATTTTGATATGCCTAGTCAAGTAGGACTTTGTGCCTAATCAAGTAGGATTTTGCCTTGTGTCGGTATAAAATCTGCTTAGAGACATTATACCTAACAACCAATAGATTATTACATTCATCCTATGATTTAGAGAAGTTTCGTAGTGGAAAGCTTGATACCGAGACAGACTATTGACCATTTCGATAAAGATAAAAGCATGCAATCAATGACAAAGTGAAGATATATGCATTCATATAAAATGTATCACTGGCTATCTCTACATGAAGTTGTGCTCAAAGACCTGAGGAGATTCAATACTAACCTAATCTCACTCAAACGTCCCAAGACTTATCAAAAAATCCAACCTCCACAAATGAGCTCGAGCTCGCCTTATATATATCGAATTACAAGTGGATTACAGCTAATAAGACAAAATACACAACCGTGGTGCTGTCAGAAGTTGTCGAGTAAGTCGGTGGCTTTCGAAATTTCCTTCGAGGATTCCTTTATCTCGCTATTCTTCGATGTAGTTTACGAGTTGTTCTTTCCCTCGATTACATCTTATTCCTCGTTGTTCTGCTGGTCCTCGATGTATTCTTCTCTTCGTTGCATCCTTAAGGGTAAAGGATCCTTCGAGTTATTCAGTACTCCGAGCTTCATCCTCCTTATGGTGCTCCTTCCTAGTGATGCTAACACGTGTCTTGGTAGTTTTGTGCCCCTACAGTTTGCCTCTTTCCTTTCCTGGTGTCGAAGATGCTGACGAAGAAATTTTTCCTTCGACATCAATTTCGTGACATGTGCCCCACTTACTCGCCTGAAGTGACGTATCCGTGACACGTTCTGCATGTTCCCGAGATTTAGCCACCTTTTGACCTTTCAACCTACAGCGTCGGTTTCCCTATATTATTTAAGTTTTATTTTTTTCCCTATAAAAAAGCTTTAGTCTTTTCATATTCGTCTTCTTCGTCTTCGTCTTCTTTCTTCTTTCATAAACTTTGAATCTTTAACCTTACCATGAGTTTGTTGAGCAAAATTCTTAGGTACCCCTTTCTTTATACCATATGACAATCCCTAAAGGTAGGTATTTTCTAGCTTTTGCCTTCTTTTAAGTTCCTAGTCCTTCCGCCGCTGCAACTTCCGGTTCCGGCTGGTTTCTTATTTTACTCATTCTTATTTGCTTTTCTTCTTTGTTATGACTTCCCCCTCTACTATCGAGGCTCTTGTATCCAAAATGAAGGATTTAGGTTTTAAACATAACTCCTTTGATATAAAGTTTGTTTATTCCCCCGACGGCCGGTTGACTCCAGAACTGGTCGAGAAGTATAAGTGTGGTGAGGAAAGATTGTTGGTTACTTCTCATCAGATTTTCGCGGGGCTTATCCCCCCACTATATCGTTATACAAATCCTTTGTTTCTCGAGATCCTTTGTTCGATGCCTAAAGCTCGAGGGGTGATGCAGCTCACTTGCAGCTCGATTCAATTGATCAATTAGTGAGTCTCTCGTTCCGAGGATAATTCTATCACTGGCTCAGTGGCAAAATACTACTTCACTGCTTCTAACTTTTTTGAACACTTCGAGCCTTATTTAACACTTGATAACGAAGTTGCTTCTTGGGGAGTTCGCTTCAGGCCTGTAAAGGGTAAGAATAACATTATTCCTGATTTTCCTGGTTATTCTGCTGACAAGGATTGGTATTCGGAGCATGTGTTGCTTACTGGTCCGGTTCTTCATGGTTGGAAAGATTCGGGACACTTTTGGATTCGAATGGACTTCGAGGAGGGTTATCAATTCTCGACTCAACATCTCTTCACGATTCAATTTTGTGACGAGGAAAAAGAGTTGTCTCGGAAGACTTTAATGAAAAGGAAAGGTGTTTTTGAGGACGTACCGAGAGATTTAAAGCGTGCCCGTGCAGGAAAAGAGACTATGGATCAGGTAACAAACACTAACTGACTAAAATGTGTTATTTGAAGTATCAATACTTGCCTCTGTTTATTTCTTGAGAAAGATGAATCTTTTCCTGTAGGGCATAGCCATGGAGGTTACGGGTTTGAGTATAAAGGTTGCGTCAATGGAGTACCATTTTGGTTCGATGAGCAAGGACCCTACTAAACCTCTAAAAGGTTTGAAGAAGAGTATTGCTAAAAAGGTTACTTCGATGGCTAAGAACGAATGTAATACGAAATCTTTGGAAGATAGGACAAAGGCTTGTCCTGAGGGCGAGCAATCGTCTTTGAAGATTATTGAAGTTTCGAAATCTGTTGATTGTTGATACTAAGTTTCCCATATCATACTACAATTAAAATGAGGGTAAAAAAGATGTTATTCTGGTCGTTGGTGGCCTTCGTTCCGGTATAACCTGGGATAAATTCAAGGAGTTGAATGCAATTATCGTTGGTTGTTCAGAAATTAGTGTGCTACCGACTAGAATTACAAGATCACCACGATGGGATCAAAATGAAGTAAATAAGAACAAAATACGACTAAACTATTAATCAACACGGCAAAATAACAAGGTTCAGTCGCTGAGTGCCTACGTCCTCGGATGCAATGTCTATTGTTATTAGATTACGCAAATAAGTAAAGTTTTCTATGAGTTACAATCTATCATGTCACTATCATCTATTATGGATAGAGGCCCTTGGAATCTCCTGAAGGTGTTTCTACACCACTGAGTATTCTCTCACCAAGTTATCCTTTACAAAAATGTGCGACCTCCATTGCTTCTGATAAGAGGAGGTATTTATAGTGAGTGTTCTTTGAGTGCTGGTCTTTTGCTATCTGTGGTTACTTCGGTCCTTCGATGTGCCATGCTGAGTCAGGTTTCTGCGTTCCACCGTTCTCCATCCAATCTCCTTCCTCCACTTTGTTCTCGAAGGTTATATTCTGCTACCTTAGGATGCTTCGTTCTTATGATGCTCCTGGGGTTGATCATCAATCCTCGGTAACCGCCCCTTGCGTCCAATCCTGGCTCGTCGTACTTCTCCGGGGTGGATCCTTGCTGTATTATCGTGTTGTTGGCTTCTTATTGGTCTAGGTTTCTTCTTTCCACCGTTGATTAGACCTATCCTTGTTAGTCAAGTGGTATTTGGAACGTTGTTTCATGGCATTAAATGCTCATTTAATGCGGTGCGACTGCTGCCTTGTGTGCATGTCTGCGCCTATTATCATAGGTTGTTGATCCTTCGATCTCCACCCTTGGTTTTCATCATCTCACAGGTGGTCTTTGGAACGCTGTTTCATGGCATTAAATGCTCATTTAATGCGGTGTAATTGCTGCCTTGTGTGCATGTCTGCGCATATTATCATAGGTTGTTGATCCTTCGATCTCCACCCTTGGTTTTCATCATCTCGTGATGAGATAAAGTGCCCCAAGGTACGTTTCCATCCTTCGCGGCTCACAATGTTTTGGTGTATAGTTCTTGGAGATGACGTCACGTGTTAATCCGAAATTATGTATTTTACAGTTTGCCCCATTTTCTTTCTGTTATTGGCGTGGGCAATTATGGAAGAAAGCCTCTGCCTATGCCGCCATTTTCAAATAGTGGTGGTCCCTTCTTTCACGCTTTTTCGTGGTCTTGTATGGGAGTTTGTGTTTTTTGTGATTTTATAAATGGTGGGCTTGAGACGTGATCTTCATCTTCAACTTTTTTAGTCACAGTTTCTTCTCCTGCTGGTTTCATTATCAGAGCTGATTCTTGGCTCTTCATCTATTTTCTTCTTTGTTTCAGTTCCTCTTGCGTTTTTGTTTTCTTTATTTCATTCTTCTTCAATTCTTGATGACACGAAAACCGTTGAGTTATAGGTCCAAAGCTTCATCCAAGAGGTCTAAAGATGTTGTCATGAATGCGTTCGTATATTCAATGGCCCCTTCTTCTTCACAAGCCCTTCCCCGCCTTTCTGGGTCTTCTGGTGGTGTCGAGAAAGGTTTTTCCACGGTTGGTGATAGTCTTGTTCCTGTAAGAGAAAATAGGGGACTTAACTACGAACTGGAGCGCCCGCGTCCTTCTGAAGATGACAGTTATCGTAACTGGAGCATTGCCAAGATAAAGAAGTCTTTTGATTTAACTCTTTTTGACATTTCTTTCTTTGATGGTGGAGTTGATGTCTTGACCTAAGATATGATCAGGAGCTTCCCTTATGATGAGAACACCCTGCTCATCACCGTTGGTCAGTTAGCTGCTGGTCTTGTCCTTCATTTGTATGATCCTGGTGACACCTTTTTTATTGACGTCTTCTCTGGTCGAGACAACCCTTCGTTATGCCAGCACCTTCGCGGCATTCAGAAGTATACTGGAAACTTCTTTCGCATCTTGTATGAATGTTGGCTTCGTGGTGGTGGGCGCACTCGCATGAGGTGTTACGATCCTTTTTCCCTAGCGAGGGTTCGTCGAGAGGAATATACTGCTCAAAATTTTAACTTGACCTGGGGGGATTCTGTTCAAAGTTCCAACATGGTACCTTGGTCGGTTGGTCCTCGTCGGTTTTCCCCTTCTGCTAAGCAAATCCGCGATAAGGTTCCTCTTTTGTTGGATGACTGTGATGATCCCGATTTGTCTGTTATCCCTGGGACTGTTGGTCTTCCTTTCCCCAATGACCAAAATCTTCATCTGAATCGTGATCATCGTTGAATGCGTACTCATCTTCGCGTTTCTGGTCCCTGGGCTGCTGGTTTTAGAAAGTCTCGGTCTCAGCCTGGCGTTTTTATTCCTCGTCCGATGAAAGATCTTCCTCTTCGTTATCGTGATTTTTTGCTTGGCGCTTTAATCTGACTCCTTCACGGGTATGAATCTTCGTTTTTGCTTTTGATTCTTTGTTTTCACACTTCGTTCTAATGCTCTGCTTTTTCTATAGTTGATTAGTCCTTGAGGACTACGACACCTTCGCCTAGTGCCAGTGATGGTGCTTGTACCCGGAAGAGGAAAGTTGGTGACGAGTTGGCGAAAGCTGCTAGTAACAAGTCGGTTGGCACCACTCCTTTGTCGAAGGTATGGGTAATCAATGTTTTCCTTTGTGTATACTTGGTTGATCCCCATTCGCCCATGCCTTAGACAAATGGTTTTACGATTTAGTCAACTATTAGGAACGTGAAAAAAAAAATCTGAGGGGATCATTGGGAGCGGAGTTGGTGAGCCCGAGGAGTCTTTTGCTTCCCGTGTGAGTGCGAATGTTGAAGATAGCTCGGAAGATGTCTCCTAAGGTCATCACAGTGACGGTGATGTTAGTACTCAAAGTTGCTTACCTGCCCCTGTAGATAGTCAATACCCTGAGTTTTCCTCTGCCAACGAAACACTGGTTAATGTGAAAGGTGCAGTTGAGCTCTTGTCTTTCTCTGTCGAGGCTTGTGTTCCTTCTACGTCTGGTCTTCTTGAGTCGGTGGTGAGGTCTGCTACCCAATCGTCCCCCTTGTCTTTTGCTGTAGTGAAACCCGTGGATTGGTCTTCGTTTTGCCCGAAGGTTCCTGATGTTCCTTTAGATGCACAAGTATCTGTTTTTGATGATCGGGTGGCGGAGCTTCGGGTGGAACTTGACGCAGTTACTATTTTGGTGGAAAAATATAGACGAGTTGTTGAGGAATCCAAGGCTCGAGAAGAAGCTGTTGTCACCGAGAATGTTCTTTTGAAGGCCCGGCTTTGTGATTTTGACGCGAGAGTAGTCGTTGTTGTAGCTTCTCAGACCTAAGAATTGAGTCGTGCTTATGTCCGTTCTGCTGCGATAACTGTTAACGAAGCTTTTGCTGAGGCCGGATGTCATTTCCCTGGCATTTCTTTCCCGAGGATGGACATCCCTTAATGATAGATCTTTATAGAAGATGTCGCTCGAAGTTCCCTGCTTTTGTCTGTGTTTTGACTTGTTGTGAGAACTCTTGGCCATTTCTTGCCCTTTTTTTTTTTTTGAAAGTGAATGTAATCAAATGACAATATTATCAACATGGAACTCTTCGTACTGTCTGTTTCAGGTATTTCAACCTTCTTGGGTTAAGAATTATCTTTCAACCATCCTTGGCCGGGGATGATTTGGGACATTAACCCGGGAAATAGACTTTCCCGCTAGAGCGACGTGTGAGTATCTCTATCATCGGGATTCTTACTTTTTGCCTCGTATCCATGTACGAGGATCCTAGAGATGACCTGTGATCAGCAGGTATGCTCCTGTCATGGCAATTGTTTTGTTGCGCTTAGGTTGCTGGCGATTTTTCTGTTGCGCTTACATCGCTGTAACTTTGAGATTTGTAACTTTCCAAAAAAAAATTATTAATGTATGGCGTCGTAGCATCCTTCGATGAAAAGAAACATGAGATAGATAGTTAGGACTTAGGTTGGTAACTTCTGCTCCTCCTTCCCCCTAGGGGTAATACTTTTTAAGGTAGTGCGTGTTCCATGTGTGTTGTAGGGTATCTCCTTGCATGGTTCTCAGATACTATGAGCAATTCCCTGCGATATCCTCAATGACATATGGTCCTTCCCATACTGGGGATAATTTTCCCCCATTCCGTCTTCTTTTGATATGGTGGTATTTGCCTCATTACGAATTCTCCCACTGTGAAGTTTCAAAGAACTACTTTTTTGTTGTATTCCTTGGCAATCCTCCGTTGGTAATTTTCCATCCTTTGGAGTACTGTTTCTCTTCGTCCTTCTAGATCATCTAACTTTTCATAAATTAGATCCATAGTCAAGTTCTTCTCCCATGCTTCGGTATTCGTTGTTGGGATGATGACTTCGGTAGGGATTACGACTTCGGTTCCGTAAGCATGAAAGGTATCTCTCCCGTGGCCTCCTTTCGAGTGGTTCGATACGCCCACAGTACATTGTGGAGCTGTTCACACCATTTCCTCTTGTAATTGTCCAGCTTCTTCTTCAAGAATAGGGCGATGGTTTTGTTAGTAGACTCCACCTGTCCGTTGCTCTGTGGGTATGTCGGTGTTGACTTGATCTTCTGGATTTTGTAGGCGTCAAAAAGCATGTCGATGTTTTTTCCACTTAGTTGGGCTCCGTTATCAGACACGATGGCTGCTGGGATCCCAAACCTGCAAATGATGTGTTCGAATAGAAATTTGAATACGTCTCGATCTCTGATGTGGGCGAGGGGTGCTGCCTATACCCATTTGGTGAATTAATCGGTGGTCACTATCAAAAACCTTCGGTTGCCCGACCCTGCTACTAGTGGTCCTACTATGCCGACTCCTCATTTCGCAAATGGCCAGGGGCTTAGTACCGCGTTCAATTCTGTTGCTGGTGTTTTGAATTTTCTTGCAAACTGTTGGCATGCAATGCATCTTCGTGCCATTTCTAATGTATCCATGTTCATGCTTGGCCAATAGTATCCTTGGAGTCGAGCTTTTTGTGCCAAGGATCTCATCCCACTGTGGTTGTCGGCGTCTCCATAATATATGTCCTTCAAGATGTGTAATCCTTCTTCTTTCGTGATGCACCTGAGTAGCGGGCCCAAGAACGTAGATTTGTAGAGGATACCTTCCCGAAGATGGTATCTTGCTGCCCTTGAGATGATTTTTTTGGCGTATTTGGGATCTTCTGGCAATTTCACTGCTTAAGTATTGGTGAAGGGGTATTCTCCAGTCGTCCTACCTCGTTACCTTCCGTGATTGGTGGGCTGGATACTCTTTCCACATCAAAGGCTTCTTCTTCTGCTACTCATGTGTCTATTGATGGTTGATATATTCTTCCAACCTTGATGGATGTGACGTTGGGATCGCGGAGCATAGAGGATACAAATGCCAGCGCGTCTGCATGTCTGTTATCTTTCCTGGATATATGTTTGTAGGTCACATTTCCGATCTTCGTTGTGAGTTCTTGTGCCAACTTTAAGTAAGCCGCAAGGCATAGGTACAAGGTTTGATACTTGAGTTCGATCAGTCTTATGACTAGCTGTGAGTCGCTCGTAATTCTGACATCTGTGATGCCTAGCTCGATTGTCATCCTTAGTGTGTGGATCACCGCTTCGTATTCGACGATGTTGTTCGTATACTCGCCAAATTCTAACCTAAATGCATGTAGGATCTTGTCTCCTGTGGGTGTGGTAATTAGGATCCCTATCCCCGCGCCTTCTTTGTTGGAGGATCCATCCACAAACACTTTCCACCTTCGAGAATTGACCGGTTCTAACAAGTCTTCGGGGTCTTCCTTGTCTACTTCGGCTCCCGGTATGTCATTTATCTCCTCTTCGTCCTTGAGGGGTAAGTCCGCCAGGAAATCTGCTAGTACCTGTGACTTTTCTGTCGTCCGCAGTTCAAATATGATCTTGAATTGTGTTACCAGTGCGTTCCACTTTGCCACTCATCCCACTCTGTCGAAGCTCTGGAGAACTTTCCCAATTGGTGCCTTCGTCAGCACTCTCACTGTGTGTGCATTGAAATAGGTCCGCATCTTTTGCGTTGCGAACACGAGAGCGAGGATGATCTGTTATATCTTCGTGTAGTTCCTTTCGGCCTGACCGAGGGTCTTGCTGATGTAGTAAATTGGTATTTCTTCTTTTTTGTTTGTCCGGACTAGGACAATGCTGACTGCGCTGCTTGTTGCCGCCAAGTACAATGTTAGTACTTCGTCCTTTTCTGGTTTCTGTAGGGTTGGTAGGGTCGCCGAATGTTCCTTGATTTTTCGAACGCTCGCTGGCAATCTTCGACCCATGCGAACCTGCAATCTTTCCTTAGTGTGGAGAAGAAATCCTTGCATTTGTCTGACGATCGGGCTATGAACCTGCCTAGTGCTGCCAATCTTCTGCTTAGCTTTTGAACATCTTTTAAATTCTTCGGGGACAACATCTCCACGACAGCTCTGACCTTTTCTGGATCTACCTCGATTCCCTTCTTCGTAACCAAATACCCTAAGAATTTCCCGGAGGTTACTCTGAAGGTACATTTCTCTGGGTTTATCTTCATCTTGCAATTTCATTGCTTCGAATATCTCCCTAAGATCTCCTAAATGGTCTTGTGATTTTAGGCTTTTGACGAGCATGTCGTCAACATATACTTCCAAGTTTTTTCCAATCCATTGCTTGAATATTTTGTCCACCAACCTTTGATAGGTGGCTCCTGCGTTCCTTAGTCCGAAAGGCATTCTCGTATAGCAATATTAGCCCCTTGGAGTGAAGAAAGTCGTATGTTCTTGATCCTCTTCTGTTAGGGTTATCTGGTTGTACCCTGAGTAGTCGTCCATAAATGACAGTAACTCATGACCCGAAGTTGCATCTACCAACTGATCTATACTTGGTAAGGTATAGCTATCCCTTGAACAAGCTTTGTTAAGGTTGTTGAAGTCGATGCAAATTCTGACGCCTCCGTTTTTCTTGGGTACTATTACCATATTTGATACCCAGGTCGGGTATATTACTTCTCTGATGAATCCTGCGTCCATGGGCTTTTGGAGTTCCTTTTCTACCGCCTCGTGATATATGGGTGCCACCTTTCTTATTCTTTGTTTGAACGGTGGTGTGCCTGGGTTTATCCGAAGATGATGGGCCACCACTGACGGATCTATCCCCGACATGTCCTTCATAGTCCATGCAAATACGTCTAAATATTCTTTCAGTAGCTCTGGTAACTTCACTTCCATATCTTCCTCCAGTAACGTTCCAATAGTCACTTCCCGTGGTAGTTCTTCGGTTCCGATGTTGATCTTCTTTGTTGGCTCAATTGATAAGAACAGTTGCTTTGGATGTCCGATATGAGTGACGTTCTGTAATTGTTATTTGTCCCCCGCTGTTGATGTGGATGCTACCATCACTTATGGGAGTAAGGATGTTGCTTTTGCCGCTTCGATTTGTTTGTTGTATTCTTCGTACCTCTTTTATTTCTCATCTTCCTTTCGTTTCCTTTGTTTCTTTTGATGGCCTTTTAGACTTCGTTGTGGTGTCTGGCTTCGGCTGCATCACATCTTCGGGCGTCTTGCTGGTCTCCTTTGATCTCCATTTCCCCATGTGGCGTGGGAAATCTAAGGTGCTGGTGATATGTCGAAGTTGTCCCTCTTAGACGATGTACCCAAAGTCTCCCCATGATTGCGTTGTATGGCGATGGTGATCCCACGATGTTGAACCTCGCCATGGTTTTCATAGGCCCGACGTCTACTTGTAAGACTATCTCCCCCTTTGGTTTTGACGTAGATCCATTGAATCCATAAATCGTGCATGTGGAGGCGTCCATCTGGTCATCTTTCAACCCCATCTGAAGGTAGGGCTCATAGAAGAGTACATTGAGTGAACTTCCTCCGTCTATTAATATTTTAGAAACGTTCCATCCATGAATGGGTAAGGTGACCACTAAGGGGTCGTTGTGCATTTCCACATCCTGGTTGATGTCCTTGGTAGAAAATGTGAGCGGTGTTGTCATTCATTCTTCCCAGTCGTCCGTCAAACTCTCATTCAGCTTGTATATCTCGTGCTCCGAGATTCTTCTCCTTGTCCTGAGATTGTTGCATATGTCTCCTGGTAGTGAAGGTTTAGTTTCCTGCTTGGAAGTGATCATGTTAAGTGACTTGTATCCGTCAGGGAGTCGGACAATTTTTTCCTATACCGTCGCGGTCGCTGCTGTAGTCACCTTCCCAGGTAACTGCACGTACTGCCCGAAGTCTCCCTGATTGATGTACCTTTGGATGGTATTCTTCAGATGTTTGCAAGAGTCGGTATCATGGCCTCAAGTCTGATGATATTCGCAGTAGTCTTTGTGGTTCTTGGTTTCGTCTCTCTGTTTGCCTCGGGTTAATGGATAGGGAAAATCTTGTCGACCTCCTTCCTTCTTCAATATTTCCGAGAGCGACAGTGTTAAATTTGATATACTATATCTGAGTAGTCTCTTTTTCCTCTTTCTCCTGATTTTCCGTCTTTATACTTCGGCTTCTTTTCAAATCCTGAGGTAACGTCTCTCTCCGCTGATCGCTTCGCGGATTCTGGCGTGGCTTCGAGTGAGTTGGTCCTTTGCGGGATGCTTCGGTCCTGTGCCCGAGGGTTATCCCTTTGGATGTCCTCTAACCTGATGTACTTGTCCTGTATCACGCGTAATTCTCTTTCGGTTGCCGGTGTATGCGCATGTAATTCTACGAAGATGGAAGATGTCCTATCCAACCCGAACTTGTAACAGTTGATGCTGATTTCTGGGTTAAGCTTTCCAATAGCCTGGCACACCTTCTGCCACCTCTCCGTGTATGTCTGAAGTGTCTCTCTTGGCCCGATGGCCAATGCGAATAACCTATACATTCCCGAGAGCATCCTGTTGGCTTTGAAGCAGCTGCATGGTACTGGCATTTTGTAGACGCCTTGGTTGCCTTGTTGTACATGTAAATCTCCACGAAGATATCAGATAGTTCTTCAAAGGAGTCGATGGAATTTGGCTCCAGGTTGTCAAACCACACCAGAGATATGCCAGTAAGGCTAGATGGGAAATATCGACACAATATTACATCATTGGTGTCCCAGTAAGCCAACACCCGAAGGTAGTATTTCAAGTGTGCTGCTGGATCGGTAGTTCCATCGTAACATGTGAAGTTGGGTAATGGACACTTCGGTGGTATTTTGCTTCGTTCAAGTCTGACTGATAGCGGAGTTGTCCTGACTTCTTATTTGGCTTCCTCCAGCTTGTATCCTCATTGCTTAGACTTCAGGTCTGCCAATTGATCTATTACGACCTTCAGTTGGGTGACCACTTCTCTCATCTGCGGTGGTGATATCATCTCTCCTCTTTGCTGGGACTTCGCTCCGAGGCTTTGCGACTGGCACGGTCTTCCATGTGAAACAGAGTGACTTGGGATATTGTGCACCTCTCTCTGGGGTATGTTGAATCTCCCTTGATATCCACCAGGTATACATATTGGTGGTGGTGCCCGAGTTCTATTCCTCAGCAAAGAACAGCTTCGCGGTGCTTCTGAATTTACTTCATCTTCACCCCTGGTTTGGTAGTTTCGGGCTTGTGATCGTCTTTCTCTCGCTTCGGCTCTCTCCCTCAATGCTTGATTCTCTTGCGTTAAGGCGTACAAAAAATCATCCTGCTCTTTCTGGTCCTGAAGTAGGGCTTCTAACTACGCTGCTAAAGGTGGTTCGTTCATTCCTTCCTCCCCGTCGTTAGCTTCGTTGTTAAGGATCGACCCCATCTCATTTTCTGATCCTTCTGACGTGGTTGTCGTATGGACTGACACTGAATTCCCAGTTTGTTCGATAGAGGTACGTGGGATTGGATCTTGCCTTGGAACATCTTATCCTGTTAATTCCCTCGGGGCTCCCATTTTGTGTGCTGCTTGTCTTGCTATGGGATCTCCAGCGGGTAATGGCATACCGTAGATAGAGTTCCTGTCTACCATTTGCTCGTTGATGGCTGCCACCACATTCCTGGACAAACTTCGTGGTAGGTTCTCTGCTTCTTCCAAGTCTAAATTAGTCTCCCCCTAGGCTCTCAGCGATTGTAGGCTACTTTGAGTTAAGGCAGGCTGTTGTCGGCTTCTGGTTAGTGACGGCCTCGCTTCGTTGGCCGTGGATTTCTCTACACTCTTTCCTGCTGACATGGTAGAAAGGAGAATGGTAGATATATATGTTTTTGTGATATAAATTTTTTGCTATCCAGCTATTTCCTTAAGAAAGACGAAAAAGTAGTAACAGCCTCTTTTCGACGAAAACCTAAGTTGTCAGTAAAAGCAATAGTTTCGTGGTTTTTCTCGAAAATGACAACTTTTCTAAGGAATCTTTTTTGATCAAAAGGTGTTGAAAACAAGATTTTGTCTACTGATGAAAAATTCTTTTGATGGATCTGGCAGATGCTTCTCACTTTGCTATTTGTAAAGCTAAGTCAGCTTATCACTACTGGATCATAGCTCACCAGAAGGTGGTATCAACCCTTCGTGTCCCCAGATCTGTTTATAATACCAAACGGAGGTAATGAAAGAAAGGAGAAAAACTCAACTAGTCAAGATTTTTCTTAAAAACAAGGTTGTTTTAAACTTTCAAGGACACTGGTCCCTGTATCTAGCGCCAAACTGTTGATACTAATTTCCCATATCATACTACAATTAAAAGGAGGGTAAAAAGATGTTATTCTGGTCGTTGGTGGCCTTCGTTCCGGTATAACCCGGGATAAATTCAAGGAGTTGAATGCAATTATCGTTGGTTGTTCAGAAATTAGTGTGCTACCGACTAGAATTACAACATCACCATGATGGGATCAAAATGAAGCAAATAAGAACATAATACGACTAAACTATTAATCAACACAACAAAATAACAAGGTTCAGCCGCTGAGTGCCTACGTCCTCGGATGAAATGTCTACTGTTATTAGATTACGCAAATAAGTAAAGTTTTCTCTGAGTTACAATCTGTCAGGTCACTATCATCTGTTATGGATAGAGGCCCTTGGAATCCTGAAGGTGTTTCTACACCACTGAGTATTCTTTCACCAAGCTATCCTTTTTACAAAAATGTGTGACCTTCATTGCTGCTGATAAGAGGGGGTATTTATAGTGTTCTTTGAGTGCCGGTCTTTTGCTATCTCTGGTTACTTCGGTCCTTCGATGCGCCATGATGAGTCAGGAGTCTGCGTTCCACCGTTTCTCCATCCAATCTCCTTCCTCCACCTTGCTCTCGAAGGTTATATTCTGCTACCTTAGGATGCTCTGTTCTTCTGATGCTCCTGGGGTTGATCATCAATCCTCGGTAACCGCCCCTTGCGTCCAATCCTGGCTCGTCGTACTTCTCCGGGGTGGATCCTTGATGTATTATCGTGTTGATGGCTTCTTATTGGTCTAGGTTTCTTCTTTCCACCATTGATTGGACCTATCCTTGTTCGACAGGTGGTCTTTGGAACGCTGTTTCATGGCATTAAATGCGTATTTAATGTGGTGTGACTGCTGCCTTGTGTGCCTGTCTGCGCCTATTATCATAGGTTGATGATCCTTCGATCTCCACCCTTGGTTTTTATCATCTCGTGATGAGATAAAGTGCCCCAAGGTACGTTTCTATCCTTCGCTGCTCACAATGTTTTGGTGTATGGTTCTTGGAGATGACGCCACGTGTTAATCCGAAATTATGTATCAACACTGATGTTCCCGAGGAGGTAGTTGTTACTGCCTCAGTTTTATGTGATGTTGTATCAAGTGCTCCTTCTTCTGCTTCCGCTATTGCCACGCCGACTGCCTCTGGGGAGGTTGCTACTGTTCCTTTTTCGAACACTGCCTCAGATGTTGCTCCATACCGTCCTGTTTGATCTATTGCTTCCTCGAAAAGGGAAGACTGTCGAGTTTGTTGAGTATCCGAGAAACGTAGTCTTGAGTCGTCCTCACAGTTCGAAGTTCCCGCCAGCTCCCAGTTTTGCTGGTACTCATATTCAGCCATATACTCTAAGAGATTAAGAGAGGTGCTTCGGGAGAATCATAATCCCTGCGATTTTGCCAAGGAGGTTTCCTCTCGATTTGAGTCGCATGCCTCAGATCCCTTGCATTGCCCTCTTGATCCAGAATTCTGCAAGAAGTTTGCCAATGTATTTGGGGGTGGCTGCCTTGGGGAAGATTGCGATCCTCGGAATCCTCCCTTTTCCTACGAGGAAGATCTTGCTCTGCTTCAAATGGTAAGGGTAGTGAGATTCCTTTGGATAACAACAGTTTATGATGTTATCTCTGTAGTATTACGAGATTTAATCCATCATAGTATTGTGTCCCGACTTACCTTGTATGACTCTGTCGGATTGATTAGTACGTATTCGTATGTGCTAAAGTAATCGAGATCGTGACTCACACTTATGTTGTGTAGACTCGACGTACTGCTTTTCTGAGTTCGAATATTATATTATTGTTTGGCTCTGATTACTAGAGTTCAAAAATCATGCATTTGATTTTCGATATATGAACATCTACCATATGATAAGGTTCTAGCCATATCCCGGCATAGGCCCATGGATAAAACTCATCTAATAAACTGGTATATTAGTTGAGGGGATCCAAGGGCCTTATGAACTACATATTTTGATCCATTTAAGCCATGTGGGACTAAGGATCCTATCATTCCACCACGCTTCCAAACCAAGGTCCATGATGGGATAGACCTATGCCCATACTGTTGATACTAATTTTCCCATATCATACTACAAGTAAATATTGTTAAAGGATCGATTACTTAGGTTGTTGGTGGCCTCTGTTCGTTAACAACCAGGATTTGTTCAAGGGTTTGAACGTGTTATCATTAGTTATTATGAACCAAGTTGGCTACCGACCACAATCGTGGGATCACCTTAGAGATGATCATCAAATGAAACTAACTACAATAAATATGACTGCAATGATAATCAACACAACAATTAACGAGGTTCAGCAGCTGTGTGCTTATGTCCTCAGGGGTAAAATCTGTTGTTCTATTATACGAGATCAATAAAGTTTTCTCTAGTTTACACTATAAGTCACTTCAATTTGTTATGGATAGAGGTCATATGGAATCTTGAGAGTATTCACCCAAGGATTCTCACTCCTAGCTATCCTTCCCAAACTATGCGACCCCCATTGCTGCTGAAGAGAGGGGGTATTTATAGTACTCAGTGGGCGTCGCTCTTT
Source organism: Papaver nudicaule (assembly GCA_023529015.1). NCBI lineage: Eukaryota > Viridiplantae > Streptophyta > Magnoliopsida > Ranunculales > Papaveraceae > Papaver > Papaver nudicaule. The sequence continues at coordinate 29,594 of JAJJMA010232810.1, forward strand.
GCTATCCTTGGTTGCATCGTTCTTTTGATGCTTCTTGGTCGGATCATCAATCTTCGGTAACCGCCCTTATCATCCAATCCTGGCTCATCGTACTACTATGTGGAGGATCCTTGTTGTATCCTTGCGCTGTCGGCTCCTTATTGGTCTAGGTTTCTGTTCTCCACCGTTGGTTGGACCAATCCCCACTCGACAGACGATTTCTGTCATGCTGTCTACATCATTTAATGCGGTGTGACTGCTCCTTGGCGTGCCTGCTTTCTCCTAGTATCCTAGGTTGGTGATCCTACAATCTCCTCCCTTGGATTTCATTATCTCTTGATGAGATACTGCTTTCCTGGGATGTGTTCCTATCCTTCGCGGTTCACGTCGCTTCTGTGCACAGTCTTCGGAGATGGTACCATGTGTCCATCCGAAATTATGTATTAACAGTTTGCCCCTTTTCTTTCAGTTATTGATGTGGGCAATTTTGGAAGAAAACCTCCGCCTATGCCGCCATTTTCAAATAATGGTGGACCCTTCCTTCACGCCTTTTTGTGGTTAAGTGGGAGTTTGTGTTTTTTGTGATTTCTATAAATGATGGGTTAAAGACATGATCTTCAAATTTTTCAGTCATAACTTTCCTGATGTTTTCTTTGATTGTTGGTTCTTCATCTCTTCTTATTTTGTTTCAAGTTTTCCTTAGATCCTGATGACACGAAAGCCACCAAGTTCTAAGTCCAAATCCTCCTCCAAGAAGTCGAAAGATGTTGTTATGGATTCGACTGTGTCTTCGATTGTTCCCTCTCCATTACAAGCTTTTCCTCGCCTTTCGAACTCTTCTGGTGATGTTGAAAAGAGTCTCTCCGTAATTGGTGATGGTCTTGTTCCTGCAAGAGAAAATAGGGGGCTCAACTATGAATTGGAGCGCCTTCGTCCTTCTGAGGATGATAGTTATCGTCATTGGAGTCTCGCCAAGATAAAGAAGTCTTTTGAATTGACTCATTTCGATATTTCCTTCTTTAATGGTGATGTTGATGTTTTGACCGAGGATATGATCAGAAGCTTCCCTTATGATGAAAATTCCCTGCTCATCTTCGTTGGTCAGTTAGCTGCAAGCCTCGTCTTTCCTTTGTATGACCCTGGTGACACCTTCTTCATTGATGTTCTCTCTGGTCGAGACAATCCTTCCTTATGTCAGCAACTTCGTGGTATACAACAGTATACTAGAAACTTTTTTCGTATTTTGTACGAATGTTGGCTCCGTGGTAGTGGACGTACTCGCATGAGATGCTATGACCCTTTCTCTTTAGCAATGGTTCGTCGGGAAGATTATACTCCTGAGAATTTCAACTTGACCTGGGGGGATTCCGTTCAAAGCTCTAAGTCGTGACCATCGGTGGATATGTACCCCTCTTCGTATCACTGTTCTGTGGGTTGCTGGTTTCAGGAAATCTCGGTCTCAGCCTGGTGTTTTTACCTGGAAAAACAATGCACCGTCTCTGGGTACTTTCGTAGTACTCGAGATCAAAGTCGAATAAAACGAGCCTAAACCAAGTCAATGGCCGTTCACGTCTTACTTCGGTCACAGAGAGGATAGAGGTTGATCTAGGGAGGGAAACGGTGAAGAAACTTGAGATCAGGTTGAGAATGTGTTTTGGGTGTAAGAGTTCAAGATCTCCGTCGTGAAGGTGACTGTAAATCTCCAAGGCTAGAAGGTATGTTGAATTGCTCAGGTGTTTGCTCTGAGGCTCTGGTGTATTCAAGTGTTCTGAATATTCTGAAAAGATGTTCTGCCTTGGAAGATAGAGGAAGCCTCTATTTATAGTGTTGAACTCACCCTGATCTCTCGACAGAGAAGGTGGAAGTCGTGGAAGAGTGGAGGAGTGGAGGACATGAGTTGTGCTCTGTAACTGCTAGAATTGTGTAGAACATGTCCACTCAGCACCACCTTCTCGTAACTGTCCATCATCTCTATCAGTTTCTTTCTAACTGTCGTAGACCGCCAGACCAATACCCCTAAAGTTATCCCCCTGTGTGATGTTTTGATATCTCGAGTGATGTGCAGATATTGCATGGTTGTGTTGAGTTTGAGCAGTGTCGTGTGGATATGAATATGTGGCCAGCGTGAGTGTGGCGCTTTTGAGACATGCATAATGGGTATATAGGAGTGGCCTTGGTTGTTGGCCAAGACCAAGAACTCATGGCGCCATGAATATGGAGCCATAGCGTAGCACCTTGGCCTCGGGCCAAGGTTAAGTTTTATGGCACCATGTGGTGCCCTATGTTCCACGGCCTTGGCCTTTGGCCAAGCCCAGATTATTGTGGCGCCATGGTCCAAGAGACTAAGGCCTTGGCGTTTGGCCAAGGCCAGAAGTGGTGGCGCCATGGTCCAAGAATGCCAAGGCCAGAAGTTGTGACGCCACGGTTCATGGCGCCATGGCCCAAGGAGACCACAGCCTTGGCCCTTGGCCAAGGCCAGAAGTTGTGGCGCCATGGTCCAAGGGGACCACGGCCTTGGCGTTTGGCCAAGGCCAACTTGATTGTGGCGTACTTGTGCACTTGTGTTATGGTGCATGCGTGTGCTTGTGTTGTGCGTGCGCTTGCGCTATGGCGTATGTATGCGCTTGTACTACAGCGTGCTTCAAGTCATGGCGTGCTTATCCACGGTATATTAGACCATTATGTGTTTAAAGTGTGGTCTGCTTAAGCCTGTTTAGGCTGTTGCATGCCTCTCAGAGAGCTCTGGACAGGCCTATAGCTGTGGTACTTCTGAGGTTTTCATTGAGACTCGGGTGTCGAGTCGTATTTTAAGAGGAAATCCATGAGGATGCGTCTCTGTTAACTCTCCACCATGTACCATTGAGCAATCTAGTGCTGATATCGAGGAATTCGAGGCGATGTCGACATGAAGTAGATTAATGGGTTTACGTGCTGGTGGGGTCATCGGTACTACACCATGATATCACCCTCTCCACCGGGAGTTATAAGAGAGAGCTCATAGAGAGTGCATTCAGCTCGTAGAATAGGCTGCATTCTGAGCTATAAAGATGTGCCTGAGTAGGCGATCGCCTTTAGTTAAGACGTAGTTAGAGGGGAGTTTTACGATTTTGTCCCTCTCCCATTTTTTCACCATCTACACCTGGCATTTTCACTCCTCGTCTGATGAAAGATCTTCCTCCTCGTTATCAAACATTTATCGTCTAGCGCTTTAATCCGACTCCTTCGCGGGTACGTATTTCTGTTTTATTCTTCATCCTTCTGTTCTCATACCTTCTTCTGATGGGCGGTTTTCCTCTGTCTTCTCAGTCTTTGAGAGCTATCGCTCCTTCACCTAGCATGAGTGACAGTGCCTGTACTCGAAAAAGGAAAGTTGGTGCTGAGCTAGCAAAAGATGTTAGTAACAAATCAATCGGTGCTACTTCGTTGTCAAAGGTATGGGTAATCGGTGTTTGTCTTTGTGTATATGTAGTTGTCCCCTTTTGCCCATGCCTTTGATAAATGGTTTTGTGATTTTTAGCCGGGTACTAGAAAGAAAAAGAAGTCTGAGATAAAAATTGCTAGCGGAGTTGGAGCGCCTGAAGAGTCTTTTGCTTCCAGGGTGAGTGCGCGTGCCGAGCATAGCTCCGAAGATGTTTCCCCGGGTCACCATAGTGATGATGGTGCCGTCGCTCAGAGTTGCTTGCCTGCCCCTCCAATCCCCGCTGCTCAAGCTTCTATGGTTGTGGTATTACTGATGACGCTGATGTGCAGGATAGCCAATACCCTGAGTTTTCTTCTGCTAATGAAACACAAGTTAACCTGAAAGGTGTTGCCGAGCTTTTGTCCTGTTCTGCCGAGGCTTGCATTCCTTCTTCGTCTGGTCTCCTTGAGTCGGTGTTGAGATCTGCTAACCAAGTGTCCCCCTTGTCTTTTGCTGTCGTGAAGCCCGTGGACTGGTCTTCGTTTTTCTTGAAAGACCCTGATCCCCCTTTGGATTCACAAGTAGCCGTCTTTGGTGATCGAGTGTCGGAGTTGCGGTCTGAACTTAACGCCGTTACGTTGTTGATGGATGAGTATAGACATGTCTCCGATAAATCGAGGGCTCCAGAAGAGGCTTCTGCCGCCGAAAATGCTCTTTTGAGAACTCAACTTCGTGACTTTGATGCGAGGGTAGCTGCTGCTATTGCTTCCCAAACTGAAGGGTTGAGTCTTACCTATGCCCGTTCTGCTGCGATAACTGTTAACGAAGCTTTTGCCGAGGCCGAGTGCCATTTCCCTGGTATCGCTTTCCCGAGGATGGATGTCCCTTAGTCTTCATTTTCTATGGAAGAAATTATTCGGAATTCCCTGCTTCCACCTGCATTTTGACATGTTGGGTGAATTCCTGGCCATTTCTTGCCCGGTGAACTTGTTTTCTTCTTTTTATTTTGTTGTTGTAACTTATTGTAACCGGATGTATCCGAATGGTAATGTTGTTGATCATGAGATCTTCTCCTTATTGTCTATTATTTCAGGCATTTCAACCTTCTTGGGTTAAACATTATCTTTCAATCATCCTTGGCCAGGGGATGATTTAGGACATTAACCCGGGAAAAAGACTTTCCCGCTAGAGGCGACGTTTGAGTATCTCTATCATTGGGATTCTTACTTTTCGCCTCATACATATATATTAATGAGGATCCTAAAGATGACCTGTGATCAGCAATTATGCTCCTGTCATGGCAATTGTTCTGTTGCGCTTAGGCTGCTGGCAATTGTTCTGTTGCGCTTACATCGCTGTTACTTTGAAATTTGTCACTTTTTGAGAAAAAACAATTCATTGACATACTGCGTCGTAGCGTCCTTCGTGGAAAAGTAACACAAGATAGGTGGTAGAACTTCGGATTAGTAACTCCTGCTTCTTCTTCCCCTAGGGGTAGTACTTCTTAATGTATCGTGCATCCCATGGGTGTTGCAAAGTATCTCCCTGCATGTTTCTGAGGTAGTATGAACCCTTCCCTGCAACATCTTCGATGACATATGGTCCTTCCCATACGGGGGCTAGTTTGCCCCATTCAGTCTTCTTTTGGTATGGTGGTATCTGCCTCATTACGAATTCTCCCACCGTAAAGTTTTCGAAGAATTACCTTTTTGTTGTACTCCTTGGCGATCCTTCGTTGATAGTTCTCTATTCTTTGGAGTACAGTTTCCCTTCGTCCTTCTAGATCATCTAATTTTTCGTAGATTAGATCCGTGGTTAGATTCTTCTCTCAGACTTCGGTCTTCGTCGTTGGGATGATGACTTCGGTAGGAATTACAGCTTCGGTCCCGTAGGTTAGCATGAAAGGTGTTTCTCCCGTAGCTTCTTTTCGAGTTGTTCGGTACGCCCATAGCACGTTGTGCAATTGCTCACACCATTTCCTTTTGTAATTGTCGAGTTTCTTCTTTAAGATCAGAGATATGGTTTTGTTTGTGGACTCCGCTTGACCGTTGCTTTGTGGGTACGTCGGTGTTGACTTGATTTTCTGGATTGTATAGGTGTCGAACAACATGTCGATGTTCTTTCCGCTAAGTTGAGCTCCGTTGTCTGATATAATGGCCGTCGGGATCCCGAACCTGCAAATGATGTGTTCGAACATAAACTTGAATACGTCTCGATCTCTGATATGAGTGAGGGGTGCAGCCTCCACCCACTTGGTGAAGTAGTCGGTGGCGACTATTAGGAACCTTCGATTGCCGGACCATGCTACCAATGGACCCACTATGTCGACTCCCCACTTCGCGAATGGCCAGGGGCTCAATACCGCGTTCAGCTCCGTTGCTGGTGCTTTGAATTTTCTTGCAAACTGTTGGCAGACAAAACATCGTCTCGCCATTTCCAATGCATCTCTGTTCATGCTTGGCCAGTAGTATCCTTGTAGTCGGGCTTTCTGCGCCGGGGATCTCATGCCGCTGTGGTTGCCCGCGTCTCCATAATGTATGTCTTTCAAAATGTGTAACCCTTCTTCTTTCGTGATGCATCTGAGCAATGGTCCTAGGAACGTAGATTTGTAAAGGATTCCTTCCCGGAGGTGATATCTTGCCGCCCTTGAGATGATCTTCTTAGCATACTTGGGATCTTCGGGCAATGTTTCATTGCTTAAGTATTGGTGAAGGGGTACTCTCAAGTCGTCCTCTATCTCGTTGCCTTCTGTGTTTGGTGGGATGGATACTCCCTCTACGTCCATGGCTTCTTCTCCCGTGGTTTCAGTATTCACCGATGGTTCATATATACACTCTTCCCACCTTGATGGATGTGACACTGGGATCTCGTAGCATAGATGATATATATGCCAACGCGTCTGCATGTCTATTGTCTTTTCTTGTTACGTGCCTGTAGGTTACCTTTTCGATCTTCGTTGTGAGTTCTTGTGCTAGCTTCAAGTATGCAGCGAGGCATAAATCCAAGGTTTGGTATTTGATTTTGATTTGCCTGATGACGAGTTGTGAGTCGCTTGTGATCCTGACGTCCGTGATGCCTAACTCGATTATCAGCCGTAGTGCGTGGATCACTGCTTCGTACTCAACGATGTTGTTTGTGTATTCTTCAAATTCTAACCTGAATGCATGTAGGATCTTATCTCTTGTTGGTGTGGTTATCACGATTCCTATCCCTGCGCCTTATTTGTTGGAGGACCCGTCCACAAACACTTCCCATCTTCGTGAGTTGACTGGCTCCAGCAGATTATCAGGATCTTCTTTGCCTTCCTCGTCTCCTGGTATATCATTTATTTCTTCTTCGTCTTTGAGGGGTAAGTCCGCCAAGAAGTCTGCTAACACCTGTGATTTCTCCGCCGTTCGAGGTTCGAATATGATTTTGAACTGCGTTACCTGTGCATTCCATTTGGCTATACGTCATACTCTTTCGGAGTTTGGGGGAATTGGTGCCTTCGTTAGTACTCTTACCGTATGTGTGTTGAAATAGGTCTGCAGCTTTTGTGTTGCAAACACGAGTGCTAGGATGATCTTCTCCATCTTCGTGTAGTAGCTTTCAGCTTGGTACAGAGTTTTGTTGATGTAATAAATGGGTATCTCTTCTTTCTTGTTTTTCCGAACTAGGACCGCGCTGATTGCGCAGCTGGTTGCCGCCAAGTATAAAGTTAATACCTCGTCTTTTTATGGCCTTTGTAACGTTGGTAGGGTTGCTAGGTGCTCCTTAACCTTTTCGAAAGCCTGCTGGCAGTCTTCTGTCCATGCAAACCTGCAATTTTTCCTTAATGTGGAAAAGAAATCCTTGCATCTATCTGATGATCTAGCTATGAATCTTCCCAGCGCCGCCAGTCTTCCGCTCAGCCTTTGAACGTCCATCAGGTTCTTTGGTGACGGCATATCCACCACAGCTCTGACTTTCTCCGGATCTACCTCGATTCCTTTTTTGGTGACCAAGTATCCTAAGAATTTTCCGGAGGTCACCCCGAAGGTGTATTTCTCCGGATTTATCTTCATCTTGCAAATTCTCATGGCTTCGAATATTTCTCTGAGATCCGCCAAATGATCTTGCGATTTTAGACTCTTGACGATCATGTCATCAACGCAAACCTCCAAGTTTTTTCCAATCCACTGTTTGAATATTTTGTCCATCAGTCTTTGATATGTGGCTCCTGCGTTTCTCAGTCCGAAGGGCATTCTTGT
>JAJJMA010232815.1:0-21320 GCA_023529015.1 Papaver nudicaule
TTTTTCTTTATGCCGCCGGTATAATCAAATCCACTTTGGTTTCAATGATGAGCTGACAGTTATCTCGCTGACCACATCACAGCCTTACGTTATACATTGTTACTTGTGCCCGTCGGCGATCCATTATAAGTGGGGTGGTTAACCATGATATGAGTTTTATATTTTAAAGCCATCACTTACAGATCAACAAGTAACACGTAAGGAGTTATAGTTCCAAGACCCGCTGTTATTCAAAGCTATTATCATTAAAATCCAAAGTGTTTTGTTATGCCTCAGCGCATTATTTCATGGCAATTTTGCCTCGGAATATGGCTTTTGAGCCTTGTAATTTTCATGGCAATTTTGCCTCATTATATGGCTATTGAGCCTTGTAATTTTCATGGCAATTTTGCCTCAGTATATGGCTATTGAGCCTTGTAATTTTCATGGCAATTTTGCCTCAGTATATCGCTGTTGAGCCTTTGATATTTGTCTCCGTATGTAAAGAATTTTAATGACACAGTAATTTGTTAACGGGGTTCGGCGCATAAAATCAAACCTACGTCCCCGGATCTTATTTGCTGCGAATTACAAAAGCTAATAAGATTTCTTGGGTATTATGCCCGCCCAAGATCTCGGATTTTACATGCAACCTCAAGGGTAAAATCTCTTAATAAACTTGGCATTCCACGGATGCTCAAGCTCTTTACCATGCTCGTCAATTAACACATAGGCTCCACTACCCGATGCACGCTTAATAACATAAGGACCTTCCCAGGTTGGCTCTAACTTCTTACATCCTTTCTTCTGTTGATACGGCGGTACTTCTCTTAACACCAAGTCGCCGGGCTGATTTCTCTTGGGATGACACGCTTGTTATATTCCCTAGCTAGACGGCGATGATAATTTTCCATATGAGTGAAGGCGATAAGCCGATGTTCTTCCAAATCATCCAGTTTTGCTAAGATTAAGTTTGTATTGAGGTTCTTCTCCCAAGCTTCATGTTTTGTTGTTGGCAGTATAACTTCTGATGGAAGTACCGCTTCTGCACCAAATGTAAGTAGGAAAGGGGATGCTCCAGTCGCCTCTCTAACTGTTGTCTTGTAGGACCATAGAACATTATGGAGATGCTCACACCAGGCTTTCTTGTGTCCTTCAACTCTCTTTTTCAATCCCATTCCTATTGTTTTATTTGTTGCTTCCGCCTGCCCGTTACTTTGAGGATAAATAGGAGTTGACTTCCCTAGCTTGACGTCGTATGTAGCTAACAGATTTTCAATATTCTCGCCGACTAATTCTTTTCCATTATCAGTACAAATTTCCGTCGGGACGCCAAAACGACAAAATATATTCTCCCATATGAATGTAAACACCTCCTTTCATGTTCTTTGCCTCAGCGCCTTGGCTTCACACCATTTAGTGAAGTAATCAGTAGCTACAATGATGTATGTACTTTGCCCTGATCCTGGGGTCAATGGCCCAATAATGTCAATCCCCCACTTGGCAAAAGGCCATGGGCTTAAGACCGAATTTAATGATACTGTCGGCGCTTTTATTCTTCTTGCGTACAGTTGACAGTTCTTACACCGTTTAGCGTATTCTGCCGCATCACCATTCATCCAAGGCCAGTAATAACCTTGCATTTTTACTTTTAAAGCCAATGCCCGCTGTCCGCTGTGATTTCCACAATCTCCCTCATGAATTTCTTTCAACAGCTTCTTTCCTTCCTCCCTTGATACACATCGTAATAGTGGCCCAGCAAATGATCTTGTGTATAATACACCCTCTCTTAACTCATAGTTCCCTGACCTGCTTATAACTTTATGCGCTAGAAGTTTGTTTCCAGGAGTAGTGAGATGCTCTAAGTAATATCTGGGAGTCCGCCAGTCTGTTTCCGCCGACTCTTCGATGCTTACCGCTAAAACCTCCTTCTGCCTTCTTTCTTCTATTGATGACATCTTTATCCTTTCAATTGCAATTGCCGGCACATCCGGATCCGCCATCATAGAGGAGATAAATGTCAGCGCATCAGCATGTCTGTTGCCATTTCTACATATATGTCTGAATTCGATGTCGGTGATTTTGCTAGCATATTCTCTTGCCAGCTGTAAGTACTTTTTTAGTGAGCTATCATGTGCTTCATATCTTCCTAGGATCTGTCGAATGACCAGCTGAGAATCACTGGTTAAACGGATGTTACTGATGTCCATCTCAATGATAAGCCTCATAGCGTGTATTACCGCCTCGTACTCTGCTTCGTTGTTTGTAGCTGGAAACTCTAATCTGAGTGAATGAACTATCCTTGAACCCTTTGGTGAAATAAAGACTATGCCAATTCCCTTACCTTCTCTATTAGCTGAACCATCTACGTATACCTCCCACTGATTTGGATCTCTTTTTAATAAGTCTGGAACTCCTTCATCTGGATCTTCTTTTTCCATGAATGGGATGTCTTCAGTTTCTTCTTCTTCTTCTTCAATTGAAAAGTCTGCCAGAAAGTCGGCGATAACCTGCGACCTTTGAGCCGTCCTAATTTCATACTTGACGCCAAACTGATCTATCTGAGCATTCCATTTTGCAATACGCCCAGCTCTTTGGGAACTATGAAGTATGGCTTCAATGGGAGTTTTAGTGAGTACTGTTATAGGATGAGCATGAAAATAAGGGCGGAGTCTGCTAGTAGCGAAAACCAGAGCTAATATTAATTGTTCTATCTTAGTATAATTTTTCTCAACAGGTTGCAGAGTTCGACTGATGTAATAGATTGGCGTATCTCCTCCTTTTGTCCGCACCAACACTGCACTAACCGCTGATGATCTTGCTGCCAGATAAACCCTTAATTCTTCCCCATGTTCCGGCGGCTGAATAACTGGTAGAGTGGCTAAGTATTTCTTTATTCCTTGAAAGGCAACTTCATGATCGTCCGTCCAATTGAACTTCTCTCCTTTCTTCAGCATTTGGAAAAATAATTTGCATTTATCAGAGAATCGAGATATAAATATGTTAAGAGACGCTAATGTGCCATTTAAGCGCATAACATCTTTCAGTGTTACCGGCGAAGGCATATCCAAGATGGCCTTGACTTTTGCTTGATCTGCCTCTACTCCATTTTTTGTGACAGCATAACCCAAAAATTTTCCAGAGGTGACGCCGAACACGCATTTTGCTGGGTTGATTTTTAATTTAGTTATTCGCATGTGATCAAAAATTTCTTTCAAATCTTGCACGTGACTCTTCTTTTCCTTGCTCTTGACCAACATATCATCAACGTATACCTCCATAGTTTTTCCTATCCATTTCTCGAACATATCCTGAGCCATCTTTTGGTATGTGGCACCAGCGTTCTTGAGACCAAACGACATTCTTGTGTAGCAAAATAAGCCTTTACTAGAGAAAAATGTTGTGTGTCGCTGATCCTCTTCCGCCAGCAGTATCTGGTTATACCCAGAGTAGCCGTCCATAAAAGATAGTAGCTCATGCCCAGAAGTGGCATCGATACAAAGATAGTAGTCTGAGAAAAATGGAAAGCTATTCTTTGGACACGCCCTATTCAAGTCGCTGAAGTCGATACAAATTCTTACTCCTTTATTCTTCTTAGGAACCACCACCATATTAGCTATCCACTTAGGATATTGAACTGGTCTAATGATTCCTGACGCTCTCATCTTATCAATCTCTGCTTCCACCGCCTCCTTGTATGCTGGTGCCAATTTCCTTATACGCTGCTTGAATGGCCTGATTTTTGGATCTATATCCAACTTATGGCATGCAATTTCTGGGTCAATACCAGGCATTTCGTTCATGCCCCAAGCAAAAACATCCACATATTCTTTTAGTAAAGTTTTTAACTGCCGAGATTCTTCTTCATTCAACAAGGTACCAATTTTTACTATCTTAGGAGTATCTTCCTCCCTATGTTAATATCCCTTGTAGGTTCTACCGCTGTGAAGTGTAACTCTGGTTCTCCCATAGGCGAAGGTTCCTTTAATTGCTATAAGGGTGCCGCCGAAGAATTTGTTGTAGAGTCGCCCTCCTTTATAGAAAGAACATATTTGCTAGGGTCAGCGACTACTTCATTTATTTCTTTGGCTTTGGCTAATTCCTTAGTCTTCTTCTTTTTCTCATTCAATCTTGCCTTTCGAGTTTCACGCATCTTGACGTCTACTTCATTGCATGCTTTTGCCGTAGATGAATCACCAACGTATTCAGCAACGCCTTCTGGAGTTGGAAATCTCAACCGCTGATGATAAGTCGAAGGTACCCCTTTGATGCTATGTAACCATGGTCTTCCCGGGATTGTTGCATATGGCGAGTCTACATCCACAACATAGAAAGTAGTGTCCATGACCAAAGTCTTACATGTGACCACTTTCACTTGACCTCTCCTTTAGGCTTAGACGTTATCCCATTAAATCCATAGATACTATATGTGGAAGAGATTAAAGGTTCCACCGGTTCTTCTTTAGAATCCATGGCCTGATAAGCTGAATTGAAAAAAATATCAACAGAACTACCTGGATCCACCAGTACTCTTGGGACTTTGAATTTTCCCATTTGAATAGTTAACACCAGCGGGTCCAAATGACTTCTTGCCTCAGGTGACAGCTCTACCGCCGAAAAGCTGACCGGTTTCTTCATCCATTCCAATAATGGATTGTTCTTGACGGCGACACTGAAAATTTCTTTACCATCTCTATCCCTCTTATGAATCCTTGACATGACGTTATTATGGAATTCATCTCTACTAATCGTTGAATGTACGATAGAGAAACAACTCTTTGAGATCAAGCTGGACTTCTACTTCAAAAACTTCAGGCTTCGACGGTACAGCCTGAATTGGCTGAACTTCCATTGGCGGCGCTGGGGGTAATTCTAAAAAATCTTGGAACCTTCCCATACGAATGAATCTGTGCACCTCCCTCTGAACTCCTGTGTAATTCTCAGTTGAATGACCATGGAACTGATGGTATTGGCAATATTGACTAGTGTTTGAAATAGGGTGCATGGGATTTCCTCTGTTAAAATGATAGCGGATTTCATTCCTCGACGCCGAACTTTCTATTTGCCCCCATGCATCAGTATATGTAACACAAAGTTTTGGTAATGTGGCGTCTTGGAAATCTGGATATCCTGGTCTTCTATCGCCGAACCTTCGATTATCATTGTTGAATCTTCTATCACTATTGCCCTGCCGCCGATTGTCATATCCTATTGTCACCATAATTTCTTCTGTCATTGTTAGCGTATCTGCTTCTGTTATCATAGCCTCCTCTGTTATCTTGATCATCTCTCCCAACATAAGTATCTCTTTTCCCTTGGTTCCACTGCTGAGTGCTGTTCTGTTGATACTGTTGCCGCTCTTGTGGCTGTTGATGAGGAACAATTGCCGTTGAGGTGGGTGCTACTGCTGCTGCTTCCAATTTTTTCTGCTCCATTTTAATCCATTCTTTTCTCATTTCTTCCTTCTCTTCTGGCGACAAATTGTTTATAGAATTAGCATGCCTTGCTCTTTCTTTCTTCTGGCGCTCTTCTTCCTCTTGCATTTCTTCATATGACAACCATTCGTTTTGTCTAGCTCTCAACTCTCCTATATCTGCCGCCGGGGTCGAATACAAATATTGGAACATTGGATCACTTGTCTCCATTGAACTAATGAACGCCCGCATTTTTTCTTTGTCAGAAACCGCCGATCCTACTTCACTACAAAGTTTTCTCCATCTCATGATATGGCTTCTGCATGTTTCCATAGGTCTCTTCTTATTATTAAACAACTTTTCTACCCCTGGGCGTACTCTTTTATTTTGAATATAATTTGCTATAAAAATTTCTTCCAGCTCTGCGTATTTCTTAATTGACTTTGCTTCCAAACTACCAAACCACGCCGAAGCTTCATCCTTGAGTGAGGCGGCGAACGACATACATATTATTGGGTCTGAGCCAGTCCATGCTGTTAAATCTCTCCTATAACATTGTAAATGTTGGGATGGATCTCCTGTGCCATCAAAAATTGATGTGAAAGTTGGCATGCAGAATCTCTTAGATACCTTCCCATAAGTAATCCCGTCTACAAATGGTGTCTTTTTGCCTCTGAGATTGCCTTTTTTAATTTCTCATCCTTTGGTGGGCCTGTTACTTCTGCTAATTTTCTCTTCATACGACGTAATTCTCTTGTCACACATTCATTCATATCATTCATCTTGCCCGAGTCGGCGAAACTCTCCTCATTATGATTAGATTTGTCAATCTTCTTACTTCCTTCTTCCTTCTTTACTGTGGACGCTTCTGCTTCTGGCTTCTTAGATTTACTCTTTTGAGTTTTATGAACCGTGTGAGTTGAGCGACTTCTGCTGCGACTTTCCATTAATTGTTTATACTGCTCCGCTAATTGTCGATTACTTTGGAGGATAATGTCCATTTGCCTCTGCATCTGTAACTGCATCTGAGCTTGATTTATAGCGCTCTGCTCAAGGAACTTCTTCAACATTTCTTCAGTAGCATTAGTGGACCCAGCTTTTCCTTCTGATATTGCTATCGGCGTTGTTTTTGATATTCCTGCAACCGCTGCCATTTTGCTATTGCCTTCTACCTCCTTTGAAGTGTTTCCATTCACCATATGACCTTTGCCGGCTGCCCTTGAAAGTAAACCATTGGTATTGAGACTGCCGCCTGCTGCCCTTGACAATCCTTCAACTGCGTGCGAAGTGTCGCCGACAATTGCTGCTTCCTTAGTAGTATCGACATCCACAGCTTTTCCTTTACTTTGCAGAGGGACTTCTACCTCATCTTCCTCTTCTGGTATCCCTTCCAAATGAGTTATATCTTCTATCACAACATTATCCATGGCCGCTGACTGTTGTTGAGATACCGTCGTCTCCACTCCTGATGTCTGCTGTTGTTCTACTGTTGGCGCTGTTGGTTGTTGTTGCTGTGTCACTGGCTGTGGAGTTGTTGTTTGCTGACTTGTATTGCTGCTCAAGAAAAAGTCATGTGCAAAACCTAACGGTGGTACCGCTGAACTCCTTAAGTTATGCCGATTAGGAAGGGGTACTGACTGAGCGGATATGGGGAACTTAGGAGATTTGCTTGTTGACGTCGTACTTCCTTTCCGCCTAGTCGTCATTTGGTATCCTATGTAGAAAACAACAAAAGCACTTCCTGACAGTATTAAGCTTGCTTGACTGTTAGCAAATGCCCAATTGGTTAGTGGAGGTGGTTGAGAAATTTCTGTAAAGTAAAGAATGGACAAAATAACGTAAGCGTAGTTGTACTATTTACAGAACATGACCTAATCTTGTCGGCAGTTGAGAAAACCCTAATTTTTAAAATCCATGAAAACAAAAACACCCCAGTTTTACAACCCTTTTCGCAATATGGATCAAAATTTGTACGACATGTAGTTTTTGCTAATGACGTTTCATAAAATTTTAACTCACCAATCATATTATGACACAAGGACTAAGAACGACAAGCACTAAGCCTAGCTATCAAGATGCTAAATACGGAGAATCAAACCTAAAATAAGAATCCTTTCATCATCCTAGACCCATTATGACATGTACAACACTATCAAAGAAAGAAGGATTTCAAGATGACTGAGCATAATCTTTTTGTGACGTAACAGCAGCAACATTCTTTGTGAAAAAAGAACTAGAACTCCTAGTTTGCTAACCAAAAAGTCCTTCTTAGAGGAAAACAATAACCTTAGTTTTGCATGTCAGGAAGAAATAATTCTATTATGCCGCTCTTAATAAGGATAATACTGGTTAAAACATCATCGTTAATGCACTAATGACGCCAAGTATATTTGAAAAGGAAGGTTTTTCCGCAATGGTACTAAGCTTTTCAGCAACAAACACATTCAAAAACTTCTACAAAAGTAAGATTTTAAAGGTTTTAAAGCAGTATTCTCGTAACTAAGAGTTGTCAGCAGCATACATATCATTAAGGACAACATTAGTAGAAAAAACAACCTTTATTTTTGTAAACCAAGAACAAAAAATTCATGAAATCACAGGTTCAGACCTCTTCTAGCGCCAAAATGTAGTTGGTAAAATCCCCATAGGTGAGATTTTACCAATACACCCATACTTAGATGACTAAAACATGCCATAATACGTACAACTTAAGTAAAACCGCTGTTAGTATATAAGTTCAGCCATACTTAGGTAGATGCAGGAGACAGATGAAGATAATGATGCCATGAGTATAATATGAACGATAAGTAAACATAAACTCTCAAACACAATATGTTATTAATTGAATCCTTGCATTTGTTCTCATCTTGCCAAGGATAATCTCTCTACAAAGTATCAAGATCTTCACTAGAAATTGAGCCAAGGAGAGTAAGAAGAATTCTTTGTCTCTTAGTAGATCAACCCTAGAGTTCACTTTTCCAACCCTTTTCTCGGTTGTGATACATGGCCTTTTATAGGCGCTAGTTACATGGTGCAATACATCTAATACAAACAACATGACTCTGACACTATTTGTCCATTTCCGCCAGCCTTCAGTACCGCCGACCTTCCCCAATGCTTTAGCGCCCTTCGCCCTGGATTGGATAAGATCGATGACTCGAACTCCACTGAGTCAATAAGTCATCTCTGACAATCCGACCGTTCTGACCCATAATAAATGCTCAACCAATTTTATCAGCCTTTGTCGGTGACGTGCCATTTCCGCTGTCTAGAGTATGCCGCTCTTCCCTTGCTCTACTCAGCGCCTTTTTCACTTGGGTGGTAGCAGCTGAAGGTTGCCGCTATTGCCATTCTTCACTTCTAAGGTAGCCCTCTTGTACAAAATCACTTCTTGAGTGCCTTTAATGGGCTAAGGCATTTTCTACACTCACATTTTGCCTCTTTCATCTTCAAGAACTTTAGTCGCCGAAGATGAAAATCCCTTTCTGCTGAAAATACCAGCACATCTTTATCAACAGTTACTTCTTCACCCACGTACAACGGCATGCTGCGAATCTCGGATTTGCTTTATGACCTGTAACCTGCTCAACCAGTTGAGATTCTTCTCCTATAAATACTCCAACTCACCCCATCAAACCTACTTCCCTTTTAGTTTTATTCTCTTCTTTCTCTGCGACCTAAACCCTATCTGTCGTCGAACCGCCGATGCTCCGCCTCAAACCACCATTTTCCGCCTCTTCGCCACTTCTTTTCAGTGTAAAATCATCCAATAGTTACTTCTTCATTATTTCCACCATCAAAACTCACTTTTTATCCATTTTTCTCCTGCTCCGGTGACTTTTCACCTCTGCACTTTCCGTTTTCCGGCTGATCTTCATATTCTCCGATCTTCCAATGGCGTCCACCGACTCTTCCTATGATCCTAATTCCGCTTCACAAAATCAAGGGTCTAACCATGAGGACGTTGAATCCTCATCATCTTCTCAGAACCATGAATCTGGTGACGAAGAAACTTCACAGTCGCCGACCCATAGCAGGGCTATAAAGGGGTCTTGGGGTGACGACTGGGATGAGTATTGCAACAAGTATCATGCAACTACTCCAGCGCTTAAGATTTCACCTTTAGACGGCGTCACTACCTGTTCTGAAAAGCTTCTCTTGGAGCATATCCGCCAAGAAGGTCAAGGTGAAAACCGTCTGGTTATTGCTCTAGGCCAAATCAAAGTTGGGTATCAATTTCCCCTTTTCGATCCTGCTGATCCCTTTCTCCTTCAATTACTGATGCATGTGAATAAAAGTCCCGCCCAGCTCTCCAGCAATTCCATTCGTATATTATATGAGTGGGTTGCCCGCCGAAAAGGCCACACCCTCTACCCAAATATCGCCAGAAATCCTGCTTTTGCTGACAAGAAGTATATACCGTTGAGAACTTCAAAGATCAGTATCAAGTGAAGCCTAGCCTCAGAGCCGGCGAGCCTTGGTTATATCGTATTGAATCAAGGAGAGGTCTTAACAACAACAAGAAATTCCTAAGGGATGTTGACAAGAAGACTTCTACCGCTGCTAGACCCTCAGTCCACCATAAGTCTGAGAATCATTGGAACGATCTTCCCTGCCAGGTTGAAGGACCTTGGCTCAAGGGTTGGGAGGATAAGGATAGAACCGTTGTTCGTAAAGCTTTTCTCCTCGAACATTCCGCTCTAGCCAACCATGATTTCTGGTCTGTCCGTTGGGATGAAGAAGACCAATACCTCAAAAAATACGACGAGTTTACCATTACTGATAAAGGACATTGGGTTAAGAAACCTGAGTTCTGCAAGCCGCCTTCTAAAGGAGGGAAAGGCACAAAAAGAAAAAGAAAAGGAAAAGATGGAGACGTTGTTGAGGTAACAAACACTTTACTAATGTCTTTTAAAATATAACTATATATTTGCCTCTGTTTGTTATCTGAATAGACGGCGATGGCTTTTCCTTTTACAGCCGCCCCCCAAAAAGTCTAAGCCAGAGAAGCCATTAAACGCTATAGATCGTGTAAAAGCTGCACTTGCCACTCTTCCTGGGATGTCTGTTGCTGAGTCTAAAAAGGACGCCGACCCCAAGTCTACTTCTGCTGCTAAGAAAGATAGTGGCTCCTCCAAGAACAAAGAGAAGCCGGCAAAGATCAAAAAGACAGTAGCTTCCAAAAAGAAAAATCAACCTGCTGACCCAAATGTCACTGACAACCCTACTCCTAAGAACCAATCTGTGGAGAATACCGATCAACACCAGGTTGACAAGGTGCATGAGGAAATTCCAACGACTCCTCAAGTCACCACTCTTGAGGTTGTCACCACAGGACAAACCACCGTCGAAACAAATGTAAGTACTACCGGCGATCAACTTGTTCAAAAGCAATCCCCTATCCGCTCAAATGATCAGGATGAGCCGCCCTCTGCTTCAGCTGTTAACAATATGGTCCAGAGTCTTTTTCAGCTGCTCTCTCTAAACGCTCTGCCTCAGGCTTCTGCTAGCAGTAACTCTATGGAGACTCAGATGCCGTCAAACAAGCTAGCGGATTTCTTTGCTAAGTTGGTGTCTCAAGATAAAGGAGGTTACAATACCCTTTATCTGGAGTCCATGAGTAAACTAAGTGAGCCCGGGTTAGCGCTGAAACCTGCTGAACTTACTGCTGCTGTCTCTCATCTTACCCCTTATGAGCAGTTCTGCAGTGTTATAATGGTGAATTATTTCCTCAGCCTTATCTTTGATCTTTTCCGCCGGTAGTTTCGTTTCTAACTATACCAACTTCTTATGCTACGCAGGATTTTCAGCGCAATCTTGGTGGTATTGCACTGAATGCTCAGTTGCAACAAGAATGTGACAATCTCCGTCAGGTGAAGGCTACACTAGAGCAGAGGGTAGAGAAAGAGAAAAAAGAATCTGATCGGCTTCGTCACTACTTCAATCAGGAGAAAAAAGATCACAAAGAACTCCAAGGTTAGCCACTTTCTTCCTCTTTCCCTAAGTAGTTTTGTATTCCGCTGTTTCTTTCTCCCAACTTTTAGTCCCTGTCTATTATAAGGTCGCCAGCAACATCATGACGATCAATTGAGGTGGGTCAAAATTGAAATTGACAAGCTGACTAGCGCTAATGCTAAGCAGCGTAACATGTTGCTCGATTCTGACCGGGATGTTAGATTGTACCGCCGAGAGTTACGCCATGTCACTGACCTTAATATAAATCTTGATCATCTTCTCAAAGCGTAAAGCTTGACAACGCTTCCCGCTTAGCTGAATTGGACGTAAAGCTAAAGAAAAGGCTATTGTGGACCATATGAAGATAACATCCCAACTAAAGGATAAGGAAGCCACTATTTCTCGCTTATCGTCTACATTAGTTTGTCGAACCGCTGAAAGAGATACCGCTCGAGATGAAATTCAGCATCACAAGGATTTCGCCCAAATCCATGGGGATCGTGCTAGGCAGTTAAATGAAGAGAATAATATCCTTAGACTCAAGATCAAACAAGTCGTGGGTCCTTGTTCTGATCAAGAAGTTTTAAGTAAATTGGATGAAATAAATGTTGCCAAGAAGGGCATTCATGAGTATGTTAATGAGCTAGAAGGTAGTTCCTTAGGGTTTCATTTTCTGCCTACCAAATTCCCAACTTACTGTTGCCTCAGTGTTTAAGTTGTTTTCTTCTTGATTTTCAGAGAAGTACAAGGGTCTTGAATCTCGGCTGGAAGAGCAAACCGCCACCTTAAAAGAACATGAAGGATGTACCTCCAGAATTACTCAGCTAGAGGGGCAGGTGGAAGAGCATAAGTCATGTGAAGATATACTACATAAGTTGAGGACAGAACATTTGCAATGTACTGGCAAAATTATAAATCTAGAGAATGAAGTCCAAACTTTCCAAGACTACAAAAAGAAGTTTGATGCTGAATCTTCCAAGTCTAGTAAGCTTCAAAAGATGCATGATCACCTCCAGTCTGAATTAAACCTTACCAGGAAATCTGCTCAAGCAAAAGAAAAGCAACATGTCGCCGATGTGAGGATGAGCGGCTTTTTCGCTGTTCAAATGTACTTGGCTAAGTTTTGCTCTGAGCATGATATAGATATTCCAGCGGCCTATGGTCGTGACCGCCTTCCTCCTGGCATGGAGGCTGCTCCTACTGCTGCTGAGAATAAGGGTAGTGTCAATGACACTGTTTTTGTAGGTAGCGGGTCAGATTCTGAAGAAGAAAATGAAAGTGATGAGGATGAAGGCGCCGAGGATGATGCTTCTGGAGATGAAGGGAACTTGAATCCAGGCGGCGGGAATTTCCATCAGGATGGCGGCAGAGGTGCCAATGTTGATGACGGCAAGAATGCTTCTGAAAATCAAAACCAGAGCGCCGGTCAAACTGTCAAAGGAAAAGGCGCAATTACCGATGAGGATGGAAATAGAGATGACAATACTTTTATTAAGGATCTTCACATGGCTGTTGACAATTCTGAAAAACCTCCTGAATAAAAGTATTGAAGGATGGTTCATCATCCAGTCGCCAAGTGTAATTTGAATAGCTCTTTGTTCTAGGTTTTCTTGCTTATGACTATCATGTGATACATTTACTTCTTCAACTCTTTTGTTGTAAGACCTTAATGAATTTATGTTTTTCTATATATGTGTACTTTTAGATATTTGAGTTTTTTATTTTTCTTTATGCCGCCGGTATAATCAAATCCACTTTGGTTTCAATGATGAGCTGACAGTTATCTCGCTGACCACATCACAGCCTTACGTTATACATTGTTACTTGTGCCCGTCGGCGATCCATTATAAGTGGGGTGGTTAACCATGATATGAGTTTTATATTTTAAAGCCATCACTTACAGATCAACAAGTAACACGTAAGGAGTTATAGTTCCAAGACCCGCTGTTATTCAAAGCTATTATCATTAAAATCCAAAGTGTTTTGTTATGCCTCAGCGCATTATTTCATGGCAATTTTGCCTCGGAATATGGCTTTTGAGCCTTGTAATTTTCATGGCAATTTTGCCTCATTATATGGCTATTGAGCCTTGTAATTTTCATGGCAATTTTGCCTCAGTATATGGCTATTGAGCCTTGTAATTTTCATGGCAATTTTGCCTCAGTATATCGCTGTTGAGCCTTTGATATTTGTCTCCGTATGTAAAGAATTTTAATGACACAGTAATTTGTTAACGGGGTTCGGCGCATAAAATCAAACCTACGTCCCCGGATCTTATTTGCTGCGAATTACAAAAGCTAATAAGATTTCTTGGGTATTATGCCCGCCCAAGATCTCGGATTTTACATGCAACCTCAAGGGTAAAATCTCTTAATAAACTTGGCATTCCACGGATGCTCAAGCTCTTTACCATGCTCGTCAATTAACACATAGGCTCCACTACCCGATGCACGCTTAATAACATAAGGACCTTCCCAGGTTGGCTCTAACTTCTTACATCCTTTCTTCTGTTGATACGGCGGTACTTCTCTTAACACCAAGTCGCCGGGCTGATTTCTCTTGGGATGACACGCTTGTTATATTCCCTAGCTAGACGGCGATGATAATTTTCCATATGAGTGAAGGCGATAAGCCGATGTTCTTCCAAATCATCCAGTTTTGCTAAGATTAAGTTTGTATTGAGGTTCTTCTCCCAAGCTTCATGTTTTGTTGTTGGCAGTATAACTTCTGATGGAAGTACCGCTTCTGCACCAAATGTAAGTAGGAAAGGGGATGCTCCAGTCGCCTCTCTAACTGTTGTCTTGTAGGACCATAGAACATTATGGAGATGCTCACACCAGGCTTTCTTGTGTCCTTCAACTCTCTTTTTCAATCCCATTCCTATTGTTTTATTTGTTGCTTCCGCCTGCCCGTTACTTTGAGGATAAATAGGAGTTGACTTCCCTAGCTTGACGTCGTATGTAGCTAACAGATTTTCAATATTCTCGCCGACTAATTCTTTTCCATTATCAGTACAAATTTCCGTCGGGACGCCAAAACGACAAAATATATTCTCCCATATGAATGTAAACACCTCCTTTCATGTTCTTTGCCTCAGCGCCTTGGCTTCACACCATTTAGTGAAGTAATCAGTAGCTACAATGATGTATGTACTTTGCCCTGATCCTGGGGTCAATGGCCCAATAATGTCAATCCCCCACTTGGCAAAAGGCCATGGGCTTAAGACCGAATTTAATGATACTGTCGGCGCTTTTATTCTTCTTGCGTACAGTTGACAGTTCTTACACCGTTTAGCGTATTCTGCCGCATCACCATTCATCCAAGGCCAGTAATAACCTTGCATTTTTACTTTTAAAGCCAATGCCCGCTGTCCGCTGTGATTTCCACAATCTCCCTCATGAATTTCTTTCAACAGCTTCTTTCCTTCCTCCCTTGATACACATCGTAATAGTGGCCCAGCAAATGATCTTGTGTATAATACACCCTCTCTTAACTCATAGTTCCCTGACCTGCTTATAACTTTATGCGCTAGAAGTTTGTTTCCAGGAGTAGTGAGATGCTCTAAGTAATATCTGGGAGTCCGCCAGTCTGTTTCCGCCGACTCTTCGATGCTTACCGCTAAAACCTCCTTCTGCCTTCTTTCTTCTATTGATGACATCTTTATCCTTTCAATTGCAATTGCCGGCACATCCGGATCCGCCATCATAGAGGAGATAAATGTCAGCGCATCAGCATGTCTGTTGCCATTTCTACATATATGTCTGAATTCGATGTCGGTGATTTTGCTAGCATATTCTCTTGCCAGCTGTAAGTACTTTTTTAGTGAGCTATCATGTGCTTCATATCTTCCTAGGATCTGTCGAATGACCAGCTGAGAATCACTGGTTAAACGGATGTTACTGATGTCCATCTCAATGATAAGCCTCATAGCGTGTATTACCGCCTCGTACTCTGCTTCGTTGTTTGTAGCTGGAAACTCTAATCTGAGTGAATGAACTATCCTTGAACCCTTTGGTGAAATAAAGACTATGCCAATTCCCTTACCTTCTCTATTAGCTGAACCATCTACGTATACCTCCCACTGATTTGGATCTCTTTTTAATAAGTCTGGAACTCCTTCATCTGGATCTTCTTTTTCCATGAATGGGATGTCTTCAGTTTCTTCTTCTTCTTCTTCAATTGAAAAGTCTGCCAGAAAGTCGGCGATAACCTGCGACCTTTGAGCCGTCCTAATTTCATACTTGACGCCAAACTGATCTATCTGAGCATTCCATTTTGCAATACGCCCAGCTCTTTGGGAACTATGAAGTATGGCTTCAATGGGAGTTTTAGTGAGTACTGTTATAGGATGAGCATGAAAATAAGGGCGGAGTCTGCTAGTAGCGAAAACCAGAGCTAATATTAATTGTTCTATCTTAGTATAATTTTTCTCAACAGGTTGCAGAGTTCGACTGATGTAATAGATTGGCGTATCTCCTCCTTTTGTCCGCACCAACACTGCACTAACCGCTGATGATCTTGCTGCCAGATAAACCCTTAATTCTTCCCCATGTTCCGGCGGCTGAATAACTGGTAGAGTGGCTAAGTATTTCTTTATTCCTTGAAAGGCAACTTCATGATCGTCCGTCCAATTGAACTTCTCTCCTTTCTTCAGCATTTGGAAAAATAATTTGCATTTATCAGAGAATCGAGATATAAATATGTTAAGAGACGCTAATGTGCCATTTAAGCGCATAACATCTTTCAGTGTTACCGGCGAAGGCATATCCAAGATGGCCTTGACTTTTGCTTGATCTGCCTCTACTCCATTTTTTGTGACAGCATAACCCAAAAATTTTCCAGAGGTGACGCCGAACACGCATTTTGCTGGGTTGATTTTTAATTTAGTTATTCGCATGTGATCAAAAATTTCTTTCAAATCTTGCACGTGACTCTTCTTTTCCTTGCTCTTGACCAACATATCATCAACGTATACCTCCATAGTTTTTCCTATCCATTTCTCGAACATATCCTGAGCCATCTTTTGGTATGTGGCACCAGCGTTCTTGAGACCAAACGACATTCTTGTGTAGCAAAATAAGCCTTTACTAGAGAAAAATGTTGTGTGTCGCTGATCCTCTTCCGCCAGCAGTATCTGGTTATACCCAGAGTAGCCGTCCATAAAAGATAGTAGCTCATGCCCAGAAGTGGCATCGATACAAAGATAGTAGTCTGAGAAAAATGGAAAGCTATTCTTTGGACACGCCCTATTCAAGTCGCTGAAGTCGATACAAATTCTTACTCCTTTATTCTTCTTAGGAACCACCACCATATTAGCTATCCACTTAGGATATTGAACTGGTCTAATGATTCCTGACGCTCTCATCTTATCAATCTCTGCTTCCACCGCCTCCTTGTATGCTGGTGCCAATTTCCTTATACGCTGCTTGAATGGCCTGATTTTTGGATCTATATCCAACTTATGGCATGCAATTTCTGGGTCAATACCAGGCATTTCGTTCATGCCCCAAGCAAAAACATCCACATATTCTTTTAGTAAAGTTTTTAACTGCCGAGATTCTTCTTCATTCAACAAGGTACCAATTTTTACTATCTTAGGAGTATCTTCCTCCCTATGTTAATATCCCTTGTAGGTTCTACCGCTGTGAAGTGTAACTCTGGTTCTCCCATAGGCGAAGGTTCCTTTAATTGCTATAAGGGTGCCGCCGAAGAATTTGTTGTAGAGTCGCCCTCCTTTATAGAAAGAACATATTTGCTAGGGTCAGCGACTACTTCATTTATTTCTTTGGCTTTGGCTAATTCCTTAGTCTTCTTCTTTTTCTCATTCAATCTTGCCTTTCGAGTTTCACGCATCTTGACGTCTACTTCATTGCATGCTTTTGCCGTAGATGAATCACCAACGTATTCAGCAACGCCTTCTGGAGTTGGAAATCTCAACCGCTGATGATAAGTCGAAGGTACCCCTTTGATGCTATGTAACCATGGTCTTCCCGGGATTGTTGCATATGGCGAGTCTACATCCACAACATAGAAAGTAGTGTCCATGACCAAAGTCTTACATGTGACCACTTTCACTTGACCTCTCCTTTAGGCTTAGACGTTATCCCATTAAATCCATAGATACTATATGTGGAAGAGATTAAAGGTTCCACCGGTTCTTCTTTAGAATCCATGGCCTGATAAGCTGAATTGAAAAAAATATCAACAGAACTACCTGGATCCACCAGTACTCTTGGGACTTTGAATTTTCCCATTTGAATAGTTAACACCAGCGGGTCCAAATGACTTCTTGCCTCAGGTGACAGCTCTACCGCCGAAAAGCTGACCGGTTTCTTCATCCATTCCAATAATGGATTGTTCTTGACGGCGACACTGAAAATTTCTTTACCATCTCTATCCCTCTTATGAATCCTTGACATGACGTTATTATGGAATTCATCTCTACTAATCGTTGAATGTACGATAGAGAAACAACTCTTTGAGATCAAGCTGGACTTCTACTTCAAAAACTTCAGGCTTCGACGGTACAGCCTGAATTGGCTGAACTTCCATTGGCGGCGCTGGGGGTAATTCTAAAAAATCTTGGAACCTTCCCATACGAATGAATCTGTGCACCTCCCTCTGAACTCCTGTGTAATTCTCAGTTGAATGACCATGGAACTGATGGTATTGGCAATATTGACTAGTGTTTGAAATAGGGTGCATGGGATTTCCTCTGTTAAAATGATAGCGGATTTCATTCCTCGACGCCGAACTTTCTATTTGCCCCCATGCATCAGTATATGTAACACAAAGTTTTGGTAATGTGGCGTCTTGGAAATCTGGATATCCTGGTCTTCTATCGCCGAACCTTCGATTATCATTGTTGAATCTTCTATCACTATTGCCCTGCCGCCGATTGTCATATCCTATTGTCACCATAATTTCTTCTGTCATTGTTAGCGTATCTGCTTCTGTTATCATAGCCTCCTCTGTTATCTTGATCATCTCTCCCAACATAAGTATCTCTTTTCCCTTGGTTCCACTGCTGAGTGCTGTTCTGTTGATACTGTTGCCGCTCTTGTGGCTGTTGATGAGGAACAATTGCCGTTGAGGTGGGTGCTACTGCTGCTGCTTCCAATTTTTTCTGCTCCATTTTAATCCATTCTTTTCTCATTTCTTCCTTCTCTTCTGGCGACAAATTGTTTATAGAATTAGCATGCCTTGCTCTTTCTTTCTTCTGGCGCTCTTCTTCCTCTTGCATTTCTTCATATGACAACCATTCGTTTTGTCTAGCTCTCAACTCTCCTATATCTGCCGCCGGGGTCGAATACAAATATTGGAACATTGGATCACTTGTCTCCATTGAACTAATGAACGCCCGCATTTTTTCTTTGTCAGAAACCGCCGATCCTACTTCACTACAAAGTTTTCTCCATCTCATGATATGGCTTCTGCATGTTTCCATAGGTCTCTTCTTATTATTAAACAACTTTTCTACCCCTGGGCGTACTCTTTTATTTTGAATATAATTTGCTATAAAAATTTCTTCCAGCTCTGCGTATTTCTTAATTGACTTTGCTTCCAAACTACCAAACCACGCCGAAGCTTCATCCTTGAGTGAGGCGGCGAACGACATACATATTATTGGGTCTGAGCCAGTCCATGCTGTTAAATCTCTCCTATAACATTGTAAATGTTGGGATGGATCTCCTGTGCCATCAAAAATTGATGTGAAAGTTGGCATGCAGAATCTCTTAGATACCTTCCCATAAGTAATCCCGTCTACAAATGGTGTCTTTTTGCCTCTGAGATTGCCTTTTTTAATTTCTCATCCTTTGGTGGGCCTGTTACTTCTGCTAATTTTCTCTTCATACGACGTAATTCTCTTGTCACACATTCATTCATATCATTCATCTTGCCCGAGTCGGCGAAACTCTCCTCATTATGATTAGATTTGTCAATCTTCTTACTTCCTTCTTCCTTCTTTACTGTGGACGCTTCTGCTTCTGGCTTCTTAGATTTACTCTTTTGAGTTTTATGAACCGTGTGAGTTGAGCGACTTCTGCTGCGACTTTCCATTAATTGTTTATACTGCTCCGCTAATTGTCGATTACTTTGGAGGATAATGTCCATTTGCCTCTGCATCTGTAACTGCATCTGAGCTTGATTTATAGCGCTCTGCTCAAGGAACTTCTTCAACATTTCTTCAGTAGCATTAGTGGACCCAGCTTTTCCTTCTGATATTGCTATCGGCGTTGTTTTTGATATTCCTGCAACCGCTGCCATTTTGCTATTGCCTTCTACCTCCTTTGAAGTGTTTCCATTCACCATATGACCTTTGCCGGCTGCCCTTGAAAGTAAACCATTGGTATTGAGACTGCCGCCTGCTGCCCTTGACAATCCTTCAACTGCGTGCGAAGTGTCGCCGACAATTGCTGCTTCCTTAGTAGTATCGACATCCACAGCTTTTCCTTTACTTTGCAGAGGGACTTCTACCTCATCTTCCTCTTCTGGTATCCCTTCCAAATGAGTTATATCTTCTATCACAACATTATCCATGGCCGCTGACTGTTGTTGAGATACCGTCGTCTCCACTCCTGATGTCTGCTGTTGTTCTACTGTTGGCGCTGTTGGTTGTTGTTGCTGTGTCACTGGCTGTGGAGTTGTTGTTTGCTGACTTGTATTGCTGCTCAAGAAAAAGTCATGTGCAAAACCTAACGGTGGTACCGCTGAACTCCTTAAGTTATGCCGATTAGGAAGGGGTACTGACTGAGCGGATATGGGGAACTTAGGAGATTTGCTTGTTGACGTCGTACTTCCTTTCCGCCTAGTCGTCATTTGGTATCCTATGTAGAAAACAACAAAAGCACTTCCTGACAGTATTAAGCTTGCTTGACTGTTAGCAAATGCCCAATTGGTTAGTGGAGGTGGTTGAGAAATTTCTGTAAAGTAAAGAATGGACAAAATAACGTAAGCGTAGTTGTACTATTTACAGAACATGACCTAATCTTGTCGGCAGTTGAGAAAACCCTAATTTTTAAAATCCATGAAAACAAAAACACCCCAGTTTTACAACCCTTTTCGCAATATGGATCAAAATTTGTACGACATGTAGTTTTTGCTAATGACGTTTCATAAAATTTTAACTCACCAATCATATTATGACACAAGGACTAAGAACGACAAGCACTAAGCCTAGCTATCAAGATGCTAAATACGGAGAATCAAACCTAAAATAAGAATCCTTTCATCATCCTAGACCCATTATGACATGTACAACACTATCAAAGAAAGAAGGATTTCAAGATGACTGAGCATAATCTTTTTGTGACGTAACAGCAGCAACATTCTTTGTGAAAAAAGAACTAGAACTCCTAGTTTGCTAACCAAAAAGTCCTTCTTAGAGGAAAACAATAACCTTAGTTTTGCATGTCAGGAAGAAATAATTCTATTATGCCGCTCTTAATAAGGATAATACTGGTTAAAACATCATCGTTAATGCACTAATGACGCCAAGTATATTTGAAAAGGAAGGTTTTTCCGCAATGGTACTAAGCTTTTCAGCAACAAACACATTCAAAAACTTCTACAAAAGTAAGATTTTAAAGGTTTTAAAGCAGTATTCTCGTAACTAAGAGTTGTCAGCAGCATACATATCATTAAGGACAACATTAGTAGAAAAAACAACCTTTATTTTTGTAAACCAAGAACAAAAAATTCATGAAATCACAGGTTCAGACCTCTTCTAGCGCCAAAATGTAGTTGGTAAAATCCCCATAGGTGAGATTTTACCAATACACCCATACTTAGATGACTAAAACATGCCATAATACGTACAACTTAAGTAAAACCGCTGTTAGTATATAAGTTCAGCCATACTTAGGTAGATGCAGGAGACAGATGAAGATAATGATGCCATGAGTATAATATGAACGATAAGTAAACATAAACTCTCAAACACAATATGTTATTAATTGAATCCTTGCATTT
>JAJJMA010232824.1:0-12377 GCA_023529015.1 Papaver nudicaule
GAAGGATACAAGCTCAATGGCGTCGCAAAACAAAGAATTACTAAGGGGCAGACAAAGGATTTGAATCAGCTGATTGGAATTACTAGAGCACCGAACCAAATCTACTCAGGGCAGCCAAACACAGTCCAGGGGCACCACAGTACTTAAAGCATCGGGTTATCGCCAACCAGATGACAGCTCTAAGGGATGTCTCTTATCCTATAAAAGTCAGACGCAAAAATCACTCTTTCCTTCAGATCTGTTTCTGTCTGCAGTTCAAAACAGAACGTGAAGCAGAAGTAGAGCGGGGAGGAAATGGCAATGGGTAAAGATGGAAAATTGAAGAAGGTAGAAGCTTTATCAGGCAAGTCAGAACCGGAAGCTCACTGGGGTACACAGAAGCAGAGCAGGTTCAGTGATGGGTATCGAGCAAGAACAGGAAGAGAAGAAAACAGAGAAAGAAGAATGAGTTGATGTTGATTGCTTGGGGTTAGTGTGTGGCTGTATGGAGCAGAGAAGAAGAGGGCGTTATGCTGGTGAATAGTTACAGGTTCAATGGGCGTGTGTGGGTTCAGTCAGGCGGATTCTAGTTGAAACAGAAAGATGAATAATGGCTGTTGGAATTGACGTTGGTTGAAGAAGAAATTTGAAGGTGTATTGAGGTCATAGACTAGTTCAGAGCATTGGGTTATGATTGATTTTGATGGAAAAGGTTGTTTGGGGCTCGATCTGATGAGTTTGGTATCATCTGCGTCTGTGGAGGAGATGAAGATGCAGTGTCGGATCCCTGAATCCGACAGAAAAGAGGAAGATGGTAAGCGTGCAACTCGCACGTGTACAGACGGAAGGGTCAGTCAGTTTCACAAAACTGACAAGCAAAATGGTCATTGGGCTCATCTGGATTGGCCCAGTTGAAGGGATGATGTACTTGGGCTGAAAACTGTAATGGTTTAGGGATGTGTTTTGTTTTGGAAATGGTTTGATTTCTGGTTTTTGACGTGAATAAATAAGCACAGAAGTTGACAGCGAATAGATATCACGGAAGGTTTTGGAGAAGTTGCTGTGCACAGTTCCCGAGGCAAGGCGAAAGCTAGGTTTTGGGCACGATTTTCGAGGTGGAACTTTGGGAGAAAGATTGGAGCGTCGGGACGACGGGTTTTTATGATTTCTTTCACAAACATAATGATTTCTTTTGCTTTTATTAAGAACATGAGTAGCTAATTTATTTATTATTGGTTGAGGATGTAGTCTTTAAATTGCAAGACATGTTTTGATTAATTATGGAGTTAAACTTATTCATATTCATCATCGATTTTATTCTACTTTATGTATGAGTGTATGATTGATGTATTACACTAAGATAGAACATATTTTGATTCAAGTGGCCAATTGAATTAGGTTATGTTATTATCTATTGCTAGAATTAGGTTTGGAGATACGAAATAGTTGAAGAACCTATTCATAAGTAGCACGATATGATTATTGAGGTGGTGATAGCTTCGAGAGTCATATGTAGGATACAACCTTTGTTGAATGAGCTATTCATGGTGGTTCATTGCATTGATTAGCCTATTTCACAAAACTTAGTGCTCTTAGAGAGTTGAACTCGATTACTCATGGTGTCGAGTTATTCTCTACGTAGTATTCACACATTCATCGTTATGGTGTGTGATGACATTAGGAAATTTCGGAATATTTTCGCGATGATGTATTCTAGGGCTTTTGATGATGATAGAACTAGTTGACACTCCATATATTATTCATATGCATGTTAAGCAATTAAAGATGAAACCTTAACCAATATTCTCCACTCTTGATTACTTCAAATTATTCTTTGCGTCTATTTTCTTGCTTTTATTTTATTTTGCTTTTAGTTTAAAAACAACAACAATCCCCCCCTTTGGTTACTTTAGGATTCAAACATTGAAATAACAAACCATTACCTCTTCGTGGACGAACTTGTTCTTACCTATATACTATATTATTACATATTGTGAAGGTTTAGGACTTAAGTATATTTGTGCGGTTTCGACACGCATCACATGCCGGATCTCATGAAGACTCAACAAGATTTGGCCATAAGTCAGAATAGCAAGGTGAAGACCCAATTGGAGTTGCTGACTTGTTTGAGGACTCTCTCAGAAAAGTTGACGCCACCAACAAATCCAGGGCTAACTCGTATGGAACTCCCTGTTAACATCAACAGGATGGGTCCCTCTCAAATTCACGTTATCCCTGATGATCAGGATACTCATGTCCACACCACACGTGGACTAAGCACGAGTTCTCAACATAACTTTTTCACTCGTGAAGATTTACAGAATCTCCTACAAGCTCAGAGCGTGGAAAATTCAGATTTGTTTCATCGTCATCAACCTCCATACCTAATTGAAGTTCAACGTGAATCTCTTCCTGAAGGATATGTCACACCTTCATTCTCAATGTATAATGGTACTGGAAATGCTCGAGAACACATATCTCATTTCCTAGAATCATTGGGAGTGTATGAAAGAAGCCAATCTGTATGTCTCAAAGAATTCTCGAAATCTCTGACAGGAAAGGCATACACTTGGTATAATAATCTGGCTCCCAACAGTATTCTCAGCTGGAGCCAGATGGTCAATGCTTTCCTCAAGAAATACTTCTTTGTATCTGAGCAACTCACTCTCTCCGATTTGGGGAGACTCTATCGGAGGAACAATGAACATCCAGATGATTATGTGACGAGGTTCAGAACTCGTGCACTGGATTGCAATGATCCAAACGTGACAGAGTTGCAGTTGGTGGAGCTTTGCATCAATGGAATGATACCAGTATATCGGGCCTTATTGGAGAATCTGGAGATTAACAATTTCACCAAGCTCCATAAGTCTGCCAAACGATCCGCCACTATTGCACCTGCACTACTGGAAAGACCCAGGCTTGTAAAGGTCGAAGAAAATCGTGGTGAGACACGTGCCAGCATACGACTCGTCAACAAGCAATATAGCTCTCTTCCCTCAGTTCATGCCGTCACTGAAGGTGTTAAGAGAAAGGCGCCTACTTCTGAGGTCCCACAACTGAAACATGCAGCCCCAACCCAATCTCAGGCTCCTGCGCGAGTCCTAGCTAATACTCCTGCACCAAAAGCACCACGACAACAGAGGGAATTTCCTAAAATTCCTGATTTCCTTGTACAATGGATGAAGTGATAGAGCTCCTGCAAGCGTGGATTCAAGATGGTGCTATCAAGCTACCTCATGTACGGAGAGAGCCTACAACACAAGAAATGACCGATCCCAAGTATTGTCATTTTCATAGATTCGTCAATCATCCCACAAGCGAGTGTCATCGACTCAAGCAAATATTCAATGAAAAGATCGAGTCAGGGGAGTTGAGCTTGGGGACTGAGGGTGTGCATAAGAATTCACTCCCTCAGCATCAACCTCAGCGTCAACATCAACCCAACATTCAAAATTTCACCATCTCCGGAGAATCTGTCAAGCAAACAGCTAATTATTTGATGGAAAATTTATGCGAGCTCTTGCATTTTTCTAAGAGCCGGCGAAGAAACATTTTTGCCGCCTTCAACTGGATTGCTAGCGTAAAAGAAATACATGTACCTGAGAGACATGAAGAAACTCAATCAAAGCCTGATGAAGTTACACCTGAGATGATGGCATGAGGGAAGCGCGTCCCAATACCACTTATCTCCGCTCGTCTCAAAGGTACAAATTTCAAGAAAATTCAAATTCAAAACCTATGAGTTCAAAACCATCAATTCCTACAACCCATTTGTTCAATAAACCAAATAAAAGCAAAATAAAATTCTACTGAGAAAATGTTTTGCTCCTGAAACTCTTCAGAACAACCATCTAGTGAAGATTTTGCTCCTTCGTCAGCTGCTTTCTTTATTAGAGAAATATCAGCAGTCTTCTTCTTCACCTCTTCAGTCAACTTACGGAGTTCTTCAGTTTTAGCAGCATAATTTCTCTCTTCTTGTTTCACCAAATCATGGGTGAATCTACCAACAGCATCACGCCTTGTTCGTACATATTGGATTCTCGCCTGAAGCCATGACAAGTTGAGTTTGAAGGTTTCGGATGTAGCAATCAGCTCTTCTGTTTCATCTAACGCCTCATTGGTCGCATCTTTACTGGGGTGGCATCCATCTTCGAAATCAATCTCATGAGGTCAGCCACAATACCTATGAGCGTATAGAAGTGGACACTTTTTTCAGCAATAATAAAGTGACCATAGCGATTCCATATCCTGTTATACAGTGGGACGTGTCCCTCTCGGACATTAAATCCTCCCACTATCTTATGACCAGGGAGAGTCGTTTCATGGGGAGGATTGTAGGCCACACCGACATGAGGAAACGCTTGAAAATTCCACATACTAGGGGCATTTACATCAACAATGTCGGTATTCTCATAGGCATGTGTTTCATTATCAACAAACATAAAGAAAGTTCAAAGCAAACATGAGTTTAATAATATGTTTCAAGCTATATGATGAAAGCTTAGCATAAGAAGGTAATAGAGTTTACCTCGACAAGGGGAAGACTCTTATCATCAACCGTGTCAAATTCTTTACTCAGGTTTTGACCATCACTGAGTTTTTCGCCGACGAAGTAGTTGTCATTCGTTTCTCCATTATCCTCAGAAGGCTGCAAGAGAAAATGAGGTGAGAATAAAATACTAAATATTTTATTTTGAATTGAAAGAGTTGATAAAAAGTAACCTGTGTCACGGAAGATTTAGGCCATGTGGAGTCTCCACTTTTATTCTGCTCAGTAATCACGTCAGCGGATTTGCATGGTGTATTTGGAGATGATTCATTGAGAATAGAGCTTTGCCCTAAGGGAGCAAATGAAAACTCCTCGACTCCTGTAGCAGGTCCATCCTACATCAAATAAAGAAGAAACGTCATCAAAAGAAGATATTACAAAGGATTCGCGACATTTTTAAAGAAGGAATTTTCTGACGTCTGAATTCTTACGCAGTATTGTGGAAAACTCAAAAAATATACAAATCCGTAAGTGATATGGAAAAGTTTCCTTCACGAAAGTTGTTCGTATGGATGTTTTCTATCAAGTGCTAAAAGGGCTTAATTTTTGAAGAAATCTACTAGCCGGAATGGTTTTTGTACTGAACAACGTACAGTCTGCAATATTTCTGGAGGATACGTCAACATGTGGCACATAAAATAACGAGCAAAAATGCATGAAATTCAGATTTTCTTTTTTTAGGTGAAAGCTACTGAATTCCTTTTCCTAAATTGGGGTCAACCATCGAAATCCGCTATCGGATGAGGATTTTATCATTCTCGTGACGCGACTCGAAACAGAAAAATCTGACGGGATTTTTACTTTTCTACTAAAAGTAAAGATATAGCTAACGGGATGAAGTCTTACCTTTACCCAATCCTTTGCAAGTTGATTGGTGTAGATGGTGAAAAATGAGAGAGGGACAAGATTGTCAAAACACTCTCGAAACCATGTCTTATTAAAGGCAATCGCCTATTCAGGCTCATCTCTATAGCTCAGAGTGCAACCCATTCCATGAGCTGAATAAACTCTCTATGAGCTCTCTCTTATAACTCCGGTGGGGAAAGTAATATCATAGAGCAGTACTAATAATCTCACCAACATATTAAACCCATTGCTCTGCCCAGAGCCAGATTGCTTAATGGTACACGGTGAAGAATCAAAAGAGACGTATCCTCATGGATTTCCTCTTAATACGACTCAGCATACGAGTCTTGGTGCAAACCTCAGGAATATTCAAGCTCCAGGCCGGTCCAGAGCTCTCTGAGAAGCACACATCAGTCTAAGCAGGCCTAAGCGGACCTAAACCCAAGTTCAGGATGGTCTAGCATACCATGGATAAACACGCCATGACCCCAAGTGTGTTGTAGCATAAGCACTCACACCACGACTAAGGCACAGGCTGCCCCAAAGTCGACCTTGGCCAGATGCCAAAACCATAAACGCCACATAGCATGGCACCATAAACCATGAGCCACCATGGATTCACAAAAATCAGCCTTGGCCAAGAGGCCAAGGCCATGGCGTAAGACGCCACAAACCTGCTTAGCCTTGGCCAAAGGCCAAGGCCATAACGAGGAGCATAGCCGCAAACAGGCTGGCCTTGGCCATAGGCCAAGGCCGTGGCGCCATACTCCATGGCGCCACAACAAGTGGGCCTTGGCCAGAGGCCAAGACCGTGGCGCCATAATCCATGGCGCCACAACAAGCTTGCCTTGGCCAAAGGCTAAGGCCGTGACGCCATGAGCCATGGCACCACCATAACTAGCGCCAAAGCGCGTTTAATTAGTCGGCCTTGGCCAAAGACCAAGGCCTTAGCCTCCTGGGCTATGGCGTTAAACACTCATGGCCTTGGCCAACAGCCAAGGCCACTCCTATATGTCCCGGAGGCACTACACTCATGTTGATCACGACAATTAGTCGTACAACTCTACTCTACTCAACTCAACTACGCAATATCTGCGTATCACTCGCTCGAGACATCAAAACATCACACGGGGGGATAACTTTAGGGGTATTGGTCTGGCGGTCTACGGCAGTTGAAAGAAACTGATAGAGATAGTGGACAGTTACGAGAAGATGGCGCGAGTGGGCATGTTCCACACGACTCAGGCAGTTACGGAAACCAACGCATGTCCTCCACTCCTCCACTCTTCCACGACTTCCACCTTCTCTGTCGAGAGATCAGGGTGAGTTCAAACTATAAATAGAGGCTTCATCTATCTTCCAAGGCAGGAACGTTCAGAACACCTAGAACACACAAAACAGAAACAACCAGAGCCTCAGAGAAAACACCTGAGAATCGAAACACGTTTCTAGCCTTGGAGATTTCCAGTCGACTTCACGACGGAGATCTTGAACTCTTACACCCAAAAACACATCCTCAACCTGATCTCAAGTTTCTTCGTTGTTTCCCTCCCTAGACCAACCTCTATCCTCTCTGTGACCGAAGCAAGACGGGAATGGCCATCCTTGGTTTAGGCTTGTCTTGTTCGACTTTGATCTCCGAGCACTACGAAAGTACCCAGAGACGGTACATTGTTTTTCCAGGTAAAAACAATTGGGGACTTGATTAGCACTTAAAGGAGCCTCCATGGAGCTGTTCTTAGCTTGGAAGAATGATGATCCTCCCAAAAGATGACTAGAACCAAAAGATATGGACGTTTGTGTTGCAGAACTGGCGAACTTCGGGTTAGGTGACGAATATTGCTGCACGAGACACATGAACAAGATGTCAAATTATCATAGATTGAGCTTATGCAAGTATTCAAAGGCGCAAGGTAATTACCAGATCATTCATATCTCCTATTGTGCGCTTAAGAGTGGAATATTTAAGCAAAGGGTACGATTTCAAGTCGTCTTTGGAAGGAATTGTGCATGCTTCTTTAGGAAGAGCCATGTTGTCTCTATATAAGTTTATTTGGTTGTTCCAAAATTTCCTGCCTGCTTCGGTAATCGATGGTACTTTTTTCCCCTAGTGGAATAACACGGGATTGAGTAATTTGGTGCGAACTTCCTGGATATTCTGTGGAGGAGCACCCCGCTGCAATGGGACATCCTGGTCAAAACTCATCTGACGAGCTCCCCGGTCAATATTATTTGCTTTGATAGTGTAGTGCCCTGCTTCACTAATACCGAGGAGGTAACAACTACAACAACTTATTCCAGTAGCTCGACTTTTTCCATGGAGGAAGAGAAATCAGGGACATCCGGGGTCTCCTTAATGGTTGTTGCCTCTGAGCAATTTCTGGTGCATTTGCCTGCGTTGGGTCCATCCTACATTGCGCAGCTTCTGCTGAAAGAGATGATGGGGTTGACGTACGGATGGATAATTTGAACTGAGGATTTTTCGTGGCCGCGTCTTTCCTCTTGTTTACTTCACTTATAATACCAACTGATGGTGATACTCCATATTGTTTGTTGACGAGGTGACGGGTAACTCGACTGTCGTAGACATCTCTTTTCTCGTGGTGACAGCATCGAACTGACGGAGAAAGGTCTCGGATTTCCTCTGTTCCAACATGTAATGTCTCAAAGACGCATGTGGTCCAGCAGTGTCATCTAGCAATTGAAGTGAGGCTTTTCGTACTTCATCTTCGGGTGATCCTTCATTGTGATAGTAGCATTCTGGGCAGGGAAGCATGTCTTCAATTTTCCCTGCCTTTCATACATTGGTTGTAGGTCGATGGGGTCATCTTATTCTCATGGTGCTTCATGTGATACTATGGTCCTTCAAAGTCCTTCATTACAACGGGATGATTGACAACTTTGAGTTGCAGGATTCTTGCCGCTCTAAGATCCTTGATAGGGATAGCATTAAACGCGGCGTCTGTGTGGATCAAGGCCCTCTTGAATTCGGAATTCTGGATATGTGCGGTTTCATACGGGGCCCGATTGTGACCTTCTTCTGCCATCATATCTTCTTCAGTAAACATAATGTCTTTTAATGCAGGTTTGGAGATAAGGGATGTTCCTGAGACTCCTGGAACAACAACGTGGGTTCCTGACCCATAGGTTTTTCTTGTGTAGTGAAGCTTGCGATATAGTATTGAATATTGTTTCCTGAGTCCCCTGTCTCTAGTTGAAGTTTCCTTGTTTCGGTTTTATTCTTAAAAAATCCATCTTAAGCTGAGGCATCTGCTAATGGGATGATGGAAAAATATGTGGAAATAACAGTATCTGGGACACCGTTGATTATGGGAGCAAGCACTTGGTTTGATATTCTATCACGTTCGGAGCCTTCATATTTTCTTCTTCTGAAATAGTTTGGATCAAAATACCATTGTGACGTCGTCAAAGGCTAGAGAATATTATTTGGTGCTCATTCTTCCCAATAAGGCTGGGGCCGTCGTTGATATCTTTTGGTTGTCGTTGGGGTTTTCCTGGTTATGGGGGAGTATCTTCCAGTTCCCTCGTATTTCGAGAACAGAGGGGAGATGTATCCGTGCAGCTGAGGGACCCTTCACAATCTTTCTCCTTTTCTGGAGCCTCCTTGTTGTCAGTGGTAGGTATTCCTCGAGCATCACTGGACGTGGTTGTCTTTGCAACATCTTGTCATCATCTTGGCCGGGACATGAGGGCTTCTAGATAGGAACGTACTCTGGTTTGATGATCTACCATCTTCATTTGAGCAGAATAAATATTTTGGAGTAGCAACAATCTTTGAGAGGACATGGCTTGCAGTAGAGGAAGATGATAACTGGGTTGTGAGAACGGCTAGAATTGCAATGGTGATGGCGCCGTCATTTCCATGGGTGTAAATTTGATTTTATTGATGTCTGATCCCAACCTAAGTGTGACCATCCTCAAATGAGTTTTTTCTGAAACCGAGAGATTGATCTCCCACGGTGGTCGCTAATTGTTTTAGGGTGAAAAACAATGTACTACAAAAGAGTACTTTCAAGTTCGAGATTCAAAGTCGAATCAATCTAGCCTAAACCAAGACAATTATGATCGTTCCAAACTTGCTTCGGTCACAGATGAGGAGATAGGGTTGGTCTTAGGGAAAGAAGCAGAGAAAGAGTGAGATCATGTATTTCTGGTTGAAAAGCTATTGTGTATAGTTTCTGAACAACTTAAGAAAATGGTGGTTGTCCAAGACAACTTGGTTTTCCCTAAGATTTTGCAAGGATTTCACGAGTCGTGAGTTATGAATTGAATTGAATTTGAGTTCAAGTTCAGGTTGTGTTGTGTTGAGTTATCCTTGGAAAACAGATGGAATCATCTATTTATAGTATGTTCAGAAATACACTGATCTCTTGTTAATCGTGGAGGAAAATGGTAAAGTGGAGATAGTGGAATAATGGAGTTACTCTCGTGGTGATAGCTTAACCGCCTGTCACACCCACTACCCATTACACCATTATTTCCCACGAACATAACCTCTTTCTAAGTGGGTGTCACATCACAACTGCCGTAGACCGCGAGACTAAAACCCTAATGTAGATCCCCCCAATTGTGACACGTTTGACATCTCTGTTAAATAATACGTATGACTCGTTGTTCAAGTCAACTTGTTTTGAATTGTTGATATTGCTGTCACTGAACGCTGAGTCTTAGAAATACTTGTTATAAGAAAACATTTGATGATGTGAGATGCCTTTCGTGCCAAGGAACATAGATACTCAGGAAATGCCTTAGGCAGGCCAGAGTATGTACTAACATGGGATTACCTTTATCATGGCTAGTCCCACTCTTCTAGTTAAATCGTGATTTATAATGGCTACACAGAGTGGTGATCGCTGCCACAACCGATACATGTGTATCCTTCTCACTTTAGGAACTTAGTAAACCTCAAGTTAATTGAGGGTAAAACTCTATTTAATGAAGAAATTCTAAATAGAGAAGGATTCTTTTTAAGGAAGGAATTCTAAACAAGGTAGTATTCATAAATAAGAAAATACTCCTAGACAAGGAAATATTTTTAGATAAGGAAATATATTCTTAAGAGGTTTGGGACAACTAAACCACTATAAATAGGGGTGCCTAGTTCATAACTAAGACACTCAGATTTCTCGAGAGAGATTTCTAGTCACTCAGATTTCTCGAGAGATTTTCTAGTCATAGGTTTTATACCTAGAGAAGAGGCTTGTGAGGTAATCACTAGAGGTGTTGCAAAAGCAAGCTTAGCAAACAATTTAGGGTTTAAATTGTTTAGAGAGATTGTGAGCGTGAAAGAGAGAATTGTAATTGTTTTCTTGTTCATAATCTAGAGAAGAAAGTTTCTTCGAATTTGTTCTCGTGTTTTCCTATTTTCGTCTATTGTTATTTTGAATTCCGCCCTAATAACTCTAGTCATCTAGGAATCTAATACATACAAATCGACTTGGCGAATCTCTGCCTATCTTCAAACACTTATTTATCTTCTCCAGGGACTTCAGTTTGTTGCTCTCTCACTATCTTTGAACCCTTATTGAATTTTTTCAACTGAAGCAACTTCCATCCGATACGTTCTTTGTATGATTGCCCTAAATTTTTACCAGTTTTAATAACTTTCAAGTTACCTTTCGGTTGCACTTTCATATTTTCTTTGCCTTTTGGTTGAACTTTCAGATTTTCCTTGCCTTTTGCTTGAACCCTTCTTTGCCTTCTAGCTGGAACCTTGACCTCGTTATTTTCCAAAACTTGAATTCTCCTATGTTTTTTTGATTCCTCTATTTTTTTTGTATACGGCCTCTCTTACAACTCCGGACCAATCAAGAAATTTCGATGTTTCTCTCATTTTAAAAATAGAGTGAAAAAGAGCAGATCGATAGTACAAAAGAGCAGAAGAGAGTAGAAAAGAGTTGAAAATTTTGGTGTGATTTTTGATTCAAGTTTTACCGCATTTTATAGCGGTAAGTAGAAATAGAGTGGATTCAAAAATATTACCGTTGGTAGATGGAAAAACCATCGTCGACAGAATTACCATCGTCGATGGTAATTATATCGACACCACTGCCCCATTTTAGGTTTGCTAGTCCACCTAGGATTGCAAAGGGGCACATTTTCTAGGTACCATTGGAACCAGCCTTAGGGAAGATTACTGTGGTTTATGGTCTTCACTAGATCTCTCTGCATACAAATTGGTGAGTTACTCGAAAAGCAGGAATACGTAGCAAGAACAAGAGGATCATGGAATGGTCTAAGTTAGGTAAAGAACGATTGAAGAGGGAAGGTATGAAGTTGAAGCCATTGAGATATAAACGGTTTTGTATACTCAGTTATATTGGTACCGATTTCTTTCGTCTTGATTTACCACCTTACCTGGGAAAGTACTCGGTTATTAATGCCAAATACTTGAAATTGTTCGAGCCGCGTGTTAAAGACTTGTGGTTTGTTTGAAAAGAATCACTTAAGGAAGATTGCATTAAGGAGCGAATAGTGACCAAGACGTTAAGGAGAGAAGAAGACTTACCTAGTTGGATATCAAGGTCAAGTTCCAAGCAAAGCGAGATGGTTCAAGATGGAGATAAGTGAAAAAGGAGGGGTACCGAAATACTACCAACTTTTCGTTTTGGCTCGTGAGTCTTATGGTGTAAGTTTGGCCGATCTCAAAAATCAATATCCAAACTCTAATAACTGGAGTTGTGATCTTGGGGATCAATTCTACAAAGTTGGGACTTTGGAGTTAAACTCTACAGTTATTGGATAACGTACTACTTGGTGCTTTAATTATATAATCAGAGATATAATGCGGAAAGTAAAAGCACACAAGACACCAGAGATTTTTTTAACGAGGAAACTGCCTTGCAGAAAAACCTCGGGACCTCGTCCAGATTGAACACCGCCCAGTACAAACTGACTACAAACACTAGCCTACTATAAGACTTCGGTCTGGGATGTAGCAGAGACCAACTCAAGCCCTCCAAGCGAA
Source organism: Papaver nudicaule (assembly GCA_023529015.1). Lineage (NCBI taxonomy): Eukaryota > Viridiplantae > Streptophyta > Magnoliopsida > Ranunculales > Papaveraceae > Papaver > Papaver nudicaule. Next base: position 12,366 of record JAJJMA010232824.1, read on the forward strand.
TTGGCTACTGTC
>JAJJMA010232832.1:0-19351 GCA_023529015.1 Papaver nudicaule
AACCCAGAAACAATAAATTAACAGGAACCCAGATTTGCAAAAAAAAAATAATCAACATAGGCATAAACAGCATCATGGAACCTTCAATCCTTCCACCACCGTCAACCAAAAACAACAAACCATTAAACCCCATCGAATAACCCATTATTTGCATAGACAACCATATCACCTTAATACAATTCACAGAAAAAATAAACCCAAATCAGATCAAATGAATACCCTAAAACAAACAGCGAAAATTAATAAGACCCTTTAATCCCAAATTGAAAAAAAATAAAACACAATATAGATAAAACCCTGCTTACACAGAGAAATTAGAAGATTTTGAGATCTGAAACTACTTAAAAACTCAAACTTAAAAAGTGGGTTGTTCTTCTAACTAGATTGATCTCAAAACCTAACTGGATATTCTTCTTCTTCTTTTCAGATTGAACACAACAGATAAGATCTAGATTTAACATATGGAATCGATTTATTAGATTAAAACAGAGGTCTTTGTACTAATCAATCGTTCCATTGGTTTTCTAAATCTTCTTCCCGTAAAAGAACTGAAAGCGGCAGAGACAGTGGGAGCAGAAGAAGCGGCTGAGAAAATGAAGAAGAGAAAGGTAAGAGGAAAGAGTAAGATGCGGCAGAAAAAGAGAGAAAAGATAAGGTTTATACGAGTTAGTTTTAGGGTTTTCTTTCCAACCGTCAAGATTATCCTCGATAACCGTTTCCGCCCGGATCAGAAGTTAACCCAAGGATAATTAGGTAAATATAGAAACTTTAGTTTTAGGGTTTTTTGGATGTAGATCTGATTTTCTATGTGTTTTGAATGAAGATCTGTTCATGGTTCATATCATATATGACACAAACTTTACTGCTGATTTATGGTTCATATTTGTTTTTTGTTGTTCATCTTCGAACATGACACATTTTTATTTTGCTGTTTATGATTCATATTCAAATATGACACAAATTTATGATCGATGTTTTTAATGCAATTCTTTTGTTTTCATGTTGTTCATCTTCAAATATGACACATTTTTTGTTTTGTTGTTTATGGTTCATCTTCAAATATGACACAATTTTACTGCTGTTCATCCTCAAATATGACGCAAATACAAGTTGTTTATGGTTCATATTCATATATGACACAAACTTTACTGCCGATTTATGGTTCATATTTGTTTTTCGTTGTTCATCTTCGAATATGACACGTTTAGGTTTTGTTGTTTATGGTTCATATTCAAATATGACACAAATTTATGATGTTTTTTATGCAATTCCTTTGTTTTCATGTTGTTCATCTTCAAATATGACACATTTTTCGTTTGCTGTTTATGGTTCATCTTCAAATATGACACAATTTTACTGTTGTTCATCCTCAAATATGGCGCAAATACAAGCTGTTTATGGTTCATATTCATATAAGACATAAACTTTACTGCCGATTTATGGTTCATATTTGTTTTTTGTTGTTCATTTTCGAATATGACACGTTTTGGTTTTGTTGTTTATGGTTCATATTCAAATATGACACAAATTTATGATGTTTTTTTATGCAATTCCTTTGTTTTCATGTTGTTCATCTTCAACTATGACACATTTTTTGTTTTGCTGTTTATGGATCATCTTCAAATATGACACAATTTTACTGCTGTTCATCCTCAAATATGACGCAAATACAAGTTGTTTATAATTCATATTCATATATGACACAAAAGCGGATAAAGAATGCTTGGGAGTGGTTGAGAAGACCTATGGTTTGCACAAGGTGTGGATAAAATGTTCACCATAGCAGAGCTACTTGTAAGCATATAGAGCAAATTGACTGATAATTTTCTAGTCATGTAACTAGTGTTTTTTTTTTTTTTTTTTGCAACACTTCATGTGAATTAGTAAATACGTTTGTAAACTTCATTGAGGAATATGAAATGACAATATTCATGTTTTTTTTTGCTTTTAAGTTTTTTTTTAGCGTTCATTTAGATTGATGAGATTCATCTTTTGATATGAACCAGTTTTGCAACATGTCATGTGAATTAGTGAACGCCTCGTTAGAGTTCATTGAGGAATATGAAATGTCAATATTCATGCTTCTTCTACTTGAATATGAATGTAATAGCTGAACTTTATGGAGTTCATTTTGACATATGAAATATACAAAAAATGACTAACTAGGAAGACTTGTTTGACTATAGATTAATGCGGTAAGAATATTTTCAAACAATAAAGGACTAACTGGGAAGACTTGTTTTACCAATAAGGATATTTTGGTAATTTGGATATTTTTAAACAATAAAGGACTAACTAGGAAGACTTGTTTCACAAAGGACTAACCAGCTACAAATCGGTGAAAATAGGACTAAACGATTTATTTCCCCTAGATGTTTTCCCTACTTTTTTTTTTTTTTTTTCTGTTTGTAAAACATAAAAATTCATTCAAATTAAACCAAAATTTTAGCATTACCAGAGTTTTATGTTGACGGTCCTAAAGAAACCTGTCTCAAAATACAATGCATAACATTTGATTGTTCCATTAAAAGAGATTGACAGATAACTTGTGGTATTTCAGACCACGTTTGCTTAGATACCCTAGAAGTTCTAGCCTCCTTTGCTAATAAGTCTACTGAGGAGTTACCCGTTTTGTGATGAATGAATAAGATAACCCAGGAAACTTGGAACTTCACCATCGTTTTTTTAACCTCATCCACAATCTTTGTACCTCCCATGAAATAGAGGCTTCTTTCCCATTTAAATAATCCATCACATTTTTACATTCCCCTTCCAGATAGAAGTTTGTTAAGCCTTCTCTCTCGGCCATTTCGAAGCTTCAAACACAACTATTGCTTCGGCTTCCTCAGATGAAGAAGCACGACAGTTCCCTCCTCGAGCTCCTTGGTATCCTGTTGCATTACGAATAATAATCCTATATCGTGCATTAGTAAAACTTGATCTCCACGCACCATCCATATTGACTTTAGTAGTATCACCTGATGATCCCATCCATTGTTTATTCGGTAAAGCAGAACTTTACTTGGAAAATCCATAGTTCCATTATCACTAGCATACTCACTGGCAACAGTCCTAGAAGGAATCCAAAACAGGAGAAATCTCTGGATTTGAATGGACAAACTAGTACTAGTACTAGTACTAGTTTTATCAGAGTACACCCTATTACATTTCTCTGTCCATATGAACCAAACTTTTGTTGCTGCTATTTCTAAAGAGAAGTCAGCATTATCATCCCTAATCCATTCATTGTAATAATCTAAAATTGAATCACTTTGATGCACATTTACAATATTAGGCACTGGTGGAAGCGCCCAAATAAATTTAGAATAATGACATTCAAAAAACAAGTGAGTCAAAGACTCCACAACACTACCACGCAAGGGACAAGAGGAATCAATTCCCCCAAAGAGACACCAACTTTTGACGGGTTGGCACAACATTATTTAAGCATTTCCAAAGGAAAAACTTAATCCTTTGAGATATATCAAGACTCCACATTTTCTTCTAAATTTTTTTCCTGCAAACAGTATTGGCATTAACATTCATAGGTTCCAAAAGCTTAGCATACATACTTTTATTGTAAAAATCCCATTATTTTTTAGTTTCCATCAAAGTGTATTTTTATATAAGACTCCATGGTGAGAACAAAGAAGACGAATATTAAGGATTTTACTAGCCACAAAAGGAAGAAATGTACTATTAAGCAGTCCCACATTCCAAGATAGAGAAGAAAATTGACCAAATCAGAAACTAATGTGAGATCAGAATCTAAGTCAGGTCATACATCAGCAATATTTACCTCTAAGCCGGGGATCCACCAGTCCTTTCTTAGATCGATTGAACAACTTCCCCAACCTCCAACATAGAATTTTGTCTAACCAACACTAGACCTTTCCTAATACAAGCCCAAATCCAAGAACACGTCTTGATTTCTTTAGCATTAAAAGCAGAACATTCAGACAATCAGGTTCATTTAATAGTCTCCAAGCAACCTTAGATAATTCTCAAACCTAATAAAGAAAAATTCCCCCACCTAAATGCAGAAACTCAGGTCGTCGGTGTCATCACCCAACGACTTTACCACTGTACTACAATGATATTTGCAAGAGAGAGATGTATCTCACAAAGAATGTGCAAGAAAAAAATAAATTGATCAACAATTTCATGAAAATTAGATAAAATTTGAAATGATTAAACAAATTGAACATATACATACATCATTCACAACCGATCTAATAAATATGTACTGCTAAAAATTATTTGAAGGGAAACAATGACGGGTTTTTGGGTCGGGTTTATGGATCTTAAACCGTTCAAAACCCGCCCACGACTATTTCAGTCCAAAATTCAGCGGAAGAAGAAAAAAAACATTTTCTTCAAAGCGGTTGTTTAAGTTTCGAAGATATTCCGATGGATTCTTGATGTGAGAGAATTCAAATAACCTTCTTGTGCTCATTTACCAATTCACGATAACTTGTTCGAAGTTTACAAAGTCGTGTCAGAAAAGGGTTATTGTCACATAGATTTGGTGCTTGGTTGGAACAAGAAATTCAAGCTTCAAAATTTCTTAAGCTTTAAAAACATTAAAGTGTTTGTAAACAATTTGGTAAACCCATTTGTTGAAATCGTTCAGAATTTTATTTTGTGGAGTCAATTCAATCCTTATCTGTTAAATTCAATCTCTAAAACTGGTAATTTGCAGGTCGAAGGTGTGGGGTTAAGCCAATTGCTTTTGGGCTTGGAATAGACCCATGAGTAGAGTAGGAAATCAAGTTTGTTTAGGAAACCGATTACTTGTTCCTAAAGTATAGCAACTTAAAGGCCAAGGCTTTTAGAGTTAAATTAGGAAACCCTATACTTGTAGGAAAAGTATTGTGACTCCTATATTAGGAGGTGTAGGCTATGAGTTTAGCTATGGCATTCACAATGAAGTTGTGAGGGATTCCATCCCACCTCTTGGGGTGGTAATTATCTTATGAGAGGTTTCTTGATGAGTTTAGGGTTTCTTCTTGAGCGGAAAGGAAACGCAACGGAGTTGGGAGTATCAAGAGATAAATGTGAGGATATCATGAATATTGTCTCCATGTATCTAGCATGAGGTTACGTCAAGAAGAGTGCAGATTGTATTCTTGAAGGGTTGTAAGTAGTCACGACAATTGGATTGTGATGCTAGGATAACAAGATAATTGTGGAGTCAAGGTTGTCTTCTAGTCATGAGTTGTAAGGCTAGAGAGACATGGGTGGCTAACACCATAAGGTGTTCTTGTAATTGTACTTCAGAGATTTTCATTATAGTGGAAAGGATCATCATCGCCAAAGTGGAGTAGGCACGTAATCGTTAACGTTGCTGAACCACTATAAATCTTGTGTTGTGTACAGTAAAACCTCTGTATAAGAATATCTTTGGGGTCCGAAAAAATATTCTTATATGGAGGTCCACTTGAAAATGAGTAATTTTTTATTGTTATACATGCATGCACCTAAGAAGAATATATGCATAGAAAATACAAAAGTGTACCTAGATAGCATAAATACTAAATTTATTTCATTTAGTTCTTGTACATGCATAAATTTCTTATACATGAACCTAGGAAAAAATATATTCATATCTATAAAAAAAATACGAAAAAATACCTAGATAATACATACAAATATTATTTGAAATTTGTCTCAAATAACCTTAGATAAATACTTTTCTTTATCTTAAACTTAAAGATATGTAAAAACCTATATTATTTGTATTATACAATGTTAATTATTCTTATGTAGAGGTAATTTCATTAAGATGAGATCAGAAGAAAAAAAATGAATTATTCCAATATAGAGGTTATTCTTAAATAGAGCTGGCCTAAATCGGGATCGGAATTTTTATTCTTATATGGAGGTTATTCTTATATGGAGTATTCCTTTAGAGAGGTTTTACTGTGTCTATTTATTCGTTATGCTTGGTTGCTTTGATATATCTCTATATGGCACCTCTATGTGTTTGTGATCATTAGCTCATCGAATTATAAGTATTTTAGTCAGACCGTACAGTAACCCCCAACAGAAGGTGCTTCCTTTGGGCCGTTCGAGTAAATAACCAAGAGAGTTGACCATTTTCAGTCTTGGTTCATTGCTGAAATTCAATTGTGATAGGTTTCTCAAACTTGGAGTTGATCTCAAAATATATTGCTACTATTTATTCTCATGATACTCAGATAGTGAGCTTCGCTTCTCTTTGTTTTTTAGCATATATACTTTAGCTTTGCGTGTAGTTGTGACTTTTATTATGCTTATGTCACGATCTACGCGACAATTGGGTCTCAGGAATAACTCTCAATCTCTAAGGATAAAGATTATTGAAAAAGAATAAGGGAATTCGGAGGGTTGGAAGAAGAATAAGACATGGATAGAGGGAGACAAGCGAATAGGGGAAGACAAGACTGTTTGATTCAATTCATTGATACCAGTGCTCTTAGAATCCCAATATCAAGACATAGCTAGTGATACCGAATCCTTACAACTGAGCCAACTAATATAGCTGAGGTACAACGACTAAAGTGGAATACCTAGACTACCCTTAGAATAATAAGAATATTAAGAAAATACCCCGTTGGATTGTTGTCATGGGACCCAAATTCATGACAAATCCCACCCCCTCAAATTATTCGTGTCCTCAAGGATATGAAATGACCTCCTCTTATGGATATCATGAGACTTACAGCTTCATCTCGAATGCAGTATGAGAGGTGGATCGTATAAACTTCAATGCCCAGGCCCATAAAAAAAATTGAAATCATTCCACTCAACTGTAGGCTTCAAACTTGGTTGTATTTATGCTTCACAAGTAACATATGCTCCACCCTAAAAAATGATCAAACTTAAATCTATTGTGCTTATTTTTCCAAAGGAAAGAGACTCGGCAGTTGTATATCCCCCGGCTTGGTGAGGACTAGTGAAAACACTACTTGAAACAAAATTATTGGTTATAGTTCCATCATTGTAACTGTGTAAAACCCCAATGGTTAGATCTACACAGTACACCCAAATGAGACACCAACATACACACAATCATTCCCAAAATATACATCAAACACAATAATCATAAGGAATATCAAAGAGATAAGGGTTAGAGATACTTGACAAGATGTTTTTACTTGGTTCGCCCTCAAAAGTAAGGACTACATCCAAGGATTATCACTAGTATAAGCATAATTACAACTCTCTTTTTTACCTTGCTAATCTTCTAGACTTGGTCTCTCAAAATAAGAACCCTAATTTCAGTCTTGGGCTGTAGAGAGCAAGTATGATACTTTTCCTCTCTCCAGACCAATCCCAAAATGTGTCCAACCCCTTTCTCAGTAGGTTAGTTCACTATTTATTGACCTTTTTACATGGTGGTATACAGCTAATACAAACAAAGTTGGACTGACACTGTTTGTCACGACTCGCCGTCATACATACATCGGCGAGCTCATTCCTTACTTTATAAACATAGACGATAGAATCTTCTAGGGGATAAGGTTGGTGACGCATCCTCCACTGAGTCAAACTAGTCAACCTGACAATGTATCCGTTTTGACTTCTCTTAAATGCACACCTAACTATCACCTAACAATTGGTGACGTGTATCTACTCGTTGATCCCTTACTCGACGTAATCTTGGTTCCTTCAATGCGCTCGCCGAACCATTCTATTCAACCCAAGGTCGTATATCGCCCAGCCTGCTACTCGCTGATCCAGGACATCTCGGCTGTATTCTTTTTATACAGCATCTCATCTAGGATGCTTTTATATCGGGTAGGTATTTTCTACCCTTACATTTTGCCTCTTTCATCTCCTAAGACTTTAGTCGCCGGGGATGAAACTTTTCCTACTCGCCGAAAATACCGCCACACGTTCTCCACTAGGCTTTTTTCACGCCACACCTCCGCTACCGAGCTTCCGTTACTCCACGTGTCTTCCATGCGTTGCTTCTTCTTTATGACTTGTAACCGTCTATACCCATCATCTCCATTACTTTATCACAGCTCACAACCGTTATCGCCGGTTGGTTTTCCCTTGCTTCCTATAAATATTTAACTCTGCATCTTCTTCTCCTTTTTACCTTCTTTTGTACGAGTTTTCTTTTTTTTAAACCCTGAACCTCCTGCTGCCGCTTCTTTCTTCTGAGCTTTCCATCTTCCTCTCTTAATCATCCAGTTTCTTATCTTCTTCTCTTTTCCTCTGTGCCGATTTCTTCTTTACTATCCTTTACATTGATTTCTGCTACAGATTTGTTTTTAGCCTTTTTCCGTTACCGGCAGCCACCAATCTTCATCCTTTCCGACTAACTTTTTACCGGTAACCACCAATCTTCATCTTCTCCGGTCAACTTCAGACTATTTTTAATGGGTCCAACTGGTAAACCTTCAGGATCTAAAAGCAAAGCTAGCAAAACCAAAGCCACTGATCCAAAAGTGCCAAATTGGAAAACTGATTGGCCTGGATATTGTGCCCATTTTGGAGTAGATTTTCACAACCCCAAAATCCATTCACTGCATGATAGCAAGAAGGCATCCGATCTACTATCTGTCGACGATCTCCTACGACCAGAGACAAGTAATACTTGGGCCGCTGTTGCCTTTGGTCAACTAAAATCAGGGTTGACATTTCCTCTTTACAATCCGAAGAACACTTTTATCGTCGACCTTCTTGTGGCAATTGATAGAAGTCCTTTCCAGTTAACCGGTAATGCTATCCGAGTAATGACTGAATGGAGCAAACGCCGAGATGGAAAGACTAACTATCCTCTGCTCACCAAGATGGATGCTCATAAACCTGATGAGTTTACTGTGAAGAAATTCCTTGAACAGTACTATGTGGCTTCTTGTACTAGAAAAACCGATCCTTGGGTTGTTCGTTTTACACCTAAAAGGAATTATCCTTCTGAAGAACTGTTACTCGCCGATGTCGAGTTCACAAGCACAGAAGAGAAACCAACTGTTCGTCACAGCTCTGAGGGCGATTTTTCCAATCTTCCTTGTCTCGTCGACGGGCCTTGGTTGCTAGGTTGGGAGGATGATGACAAGACTAAAATCCGAGAAACTTTTTTGCCTGAGCACTCTCACCTCGCCGAGCATACCTTTTGGAATGTAGTCTGGCCTGATGCAAACAAGTACGCCAAGGATGATAAAGGCAAGTTTCTTAGGGTGAACAATAGAGATTATGTCAAACTCCCAACTGATACCACTGCTGGAACAAAGAGGAGTCGGGAAGATACCGCCGACCATTCTGAGGTAAATATATATCTATATTTAGCAAAGCTAGCAAAGACCCATCTGAAGGTCTAGAAACAAGCATTTTATTTTAACTTATTTTAAAAATATATGCAAATATATTTTTAAAATATATATCTATATTTGCCTCTGCTTGTTTCAAGATCTGATGGGTGTGTCTTTGGTGACATTCGATTTGCAGCGCCCAAAGAAATCCAGGCCATCAGCCGCCGAGATAACAGAGGAGCTTCGCCGACTTGCCTCAGAAAACCTACCTGCGCCTCCAACTTCTTCTCAATCAGTTAAGGAAACTGCCTCTAGCAAGGAAAACCTTGAAACAGTCGTCGAACACTCCACCAAGGATAATTCTGTCTTGCTCGTCGATCAACCTTTAAAGGATAGCTCTGATATGTTCATTGATCAGTCTGCAAAGGATGGTTCTACCAATCCTCCCGTTACTGAAGATATTGAAGACATGAATCAAGATACCGAAACATATCCTAAGGGTAATGATCATCTTGACATGGATATGGACATGCTTAATATATCTGCTGGTCAAGATACTACCAAACCATCTTCTTCTTCAAAGAATCCTGAGTTACTTTCGGTTCCTCCTACTTCTGCTGCCTCAGCACTTGAGCCACATCTCGCTGGCTTAGTCGTTCTTGACAGGTTGCCTCGGCATCCACTTACTCCCCAACCCGCTAAAGGTCCCGGAAGCTTACAACTTACTGCACCAAACATGCTCGCCGAAGCTTTTAACAAGCTTAGTGTGGCGGATGATTGTACAGACCAAGAGTATTTTGAGACATTGGCGCAGTATAGTCGCCCTGGGTTTGTTCATCATCCAAATTTCCACAAGGCTGCATCAGTCATCCCTTTCCAGGAACACTTCAATCTTTTCAACATGGTATATACCTTTTAGGCACTTTATCTTTTCCTCTTTTGCCGTGGTTGAATACTTACGCCTGTCTTTTGTGCTTTCAACATTTTCATCATTGCTTAAGTGTTGCCTCAGCTAATGAGGGTCTTAGCCGTGAGATCATTAATCTCAACAATCAGATTAGCCAATTGACACATGAATCCTCAGTGCGGGGCAAAGAGGTTGAGAGGTTGAGAAATGAGGCCCAAGAGCGAAGCCTGAAAATCACAACCCAGCAAAGTAAGTTATCTCCATGTCTCCTTTTGTTATTTTCTTTTCCTTCAGTTTTGTTCTTTTCGCCGACCCTTAGATTTCCTGCCCTCCAAGGTTGCCATTCCTCTGATGACGATAGGCTTAGGCGAGCTGAATCCGAAATCGAGAGACTTAGTAATAGTAACTTTAAGCAGTGTAATCAATTATTCACTTTCCTCAAGGACCTTAAATGGTGTCGCCGAGAGTTGGATTAGGATGTCGGCATTATAAGAAACCTTTGTAATACTTATCAAGCTGCTCGATCGGAATTAGGCTGGATGACTACCCAACGTGATGATGCGCTTCGCCGAGAAGAACTAGCCCTTGCCGCCAAAACGAAGGCCGAGATAGGTCATAAACGAGCTTCTTTCCTCTGGCACGAAGAGAAATCTAGAGACGACAAGCTGGCTTCTCAAATTATTAGCTTAAGTACCGACAAAGAGACCGCCGAGTTTCAAATTCAACGCTGGAAAGATACGGCGGCGAGACATGAAGCTTTGACGCTAGATTTGTACAAGCAGTGTTCCACCCAACAACGCCAAATAGAACAAATGTTAGGTCCGTGTGCCAATGAAAATTTTGAGTTTCATATGACTCAGTTTAGGGAGGCACAAGAGGGCATGCGAGTATATGTTCGCAACCTAGAAGGTAGCTATTGTAGGGTTTACCCATAACTCTTTATATTTACACCTTTTCACCCATCTTTACCGTGTTCATGTCCTTTCTTGCCTCAGCTACAATTCAGAAATTGAAGAATGAGGTAGATCATCAAAAGGAGATCAACAAAGGCTGCCATGAACTTGAGATGAAAGTCCAAGAGCTTTCTGATGAGTTCAAAGAACACAAATCTTGCCCTGACAAGATGAAAGATTTATCCGAGAAACTCAGAGAACATGATTCTTGTACTGGCAAGCTTGCAGATTTGAATAAGCAACTTCTTGACCATGCCTCTTGTGCTGGGAAGATTCAAGAACTTGAAAGCGCCCGGGATAGTCTTCAGATTGAGGTCGTCGAGGCCAAGGAAGATATCCAATATTGGGAGAAGCGTCATAAGGAAGATGTCGTTAGCGCTGCCTTTATCGGCGCTCAGGACTTTGCTTACAAGTTCTTGCCATCAGCGGAAATTCCCTTGGATTACCGACGGCCTACTCCTGAACAGCTTGCTATGCAACTAAAAGATAAGGCAAGCACTCAAGGAAAAGAAGAAGAACAAGAAGAAGATGAAGAAGAACAAGAAGAAGAAAACTATCAAGAAGAAGAATCTGTTGAAGAAAGTTCAGAAGAAGAAGTTGAGGATGAAAATCCTAAGGAACAAAATCAGCCTCTTGATGTTGGTACTGAAAATGCAGAAGTTGAACAACTCGGCGAGCATAATACAGGAATAATGACCGCCAATGCTAGCCAGCCAATCGACGAGCAAAGCACAGAAAGGAGTACCGCCGATGCTAGCCAATCTGAGGATGCTAGAGCTGAAAATGTTGGTAAAGGAAATCTTGGCAGTCTTACTCAAGACACGCCTTATTCTCCTAAGAGTCCTTATAATGATCCCAGATGTTGAAGTAGCCTGTCTTTTGCCATTTTGGATGTTGGGGAGGATAAATTGTTATCTCTTTAGTCTTTTGTGCTTCTCTTACTATCTTTTGTTTCCTTGTAATGAACTATTTCCCTTTTGAATGTTATCTTTGTGAATGTTATCTTCATGTCTGTTGACATCTGCTTTCAATGTGCAATTTTCTTTTGCTACATTTGACGTGCTCCTCTCTATCTTGTCTTCAAAGACTTAACTTGCCATTGAGTGAAGCCCTGGTCCCGTACAGCCAACAACTTCTCAGAGCGACAGGGTTAGACCCCAGCCGTAACCATTACTTGTGCCCGTCGGCGATCTAATATAAGTTGTCTGGGTTGCCCTCATAGACTTTAATACACTATAGCTTCCGCCGGAGGTGATGCTACGGCGTAGACGGATTAACACACCAGCGGCACCGCCGATGTGATGCTACAGCAAAGGGATCCTTATTTCCTTACAAACACTTACAGATCAACAAGTAACACGACTGGCCTTACAACTAAGCCTGGGTCGGACTAACTATTACGATTAGGTGCATTCACTCAATGCAAGCAAGCTTTCTGTATAAGAGGTCTTGGCTCTTAGTTGATTTATTGATTTGGGCATTATGCCTTTAAAGATGGCACTTGGCCTTAGTACCTGATCAGGGTTTTTGTATGGCTTTATTGCCTTGTGATTATTGGGCATTCATGCCTTTGTAGACGGCTTTTATAGCATGTGGCTGAGTGTTTTTGCCTCAGCCAGTGTGCTCTTGGAGCTTTGAAATTTTAGCCATCACCGTAGTTAGACTACCCAGTGAATGAAAAATGCAAGTGACACAGTAATTTGTTAACGGGGTTCGGCGCATGATAGCAAACCTACGTCCCCGGATCTTATTCGCTGTTGTTTTACATGAGCTAATAAGACTTCTTGGGTATTATGCCCGCCCAAGACTTCGGATTTTACATTGTTTCCATCAAGGATAGTACTTCTTAAGGAACCTGGCGTTCCAAGGATGTTCAAGTTGCACGCCATGCTCATCAATCAGTACATACGCTCCTGGCCCAGCCACTCTTTTGACTACATAAGGGCCATCCCATACAGGTTCCAATTTCCTGCATCCTTCTCGCTGAGACGGGGGAATTTCTCGAAGTACCAGCTCGCCGGGCGAGTATTCTCTTGGAATTACTCGCTTGTTGTATTCTCTTGATAATCGGCGGTGATAATTCTCCATGTGTGTAAGGGCGATCAGCCGTTGCTCTTCTAAATCATCCAGCTTGGCCAGAATCAAGTCTGTATTCAAATTCTTTTCCCATGCCTCATGCTTTGTAGTGGGCAGGATTACTTCAGATGGGAGTACTGCCTCGGCGCCAAAAGTGAGTAAGAAAGGGGATGCTCCAGTTGCTTCTCGAACCGTAGTTCTATATGACCACAAGACATTGTGCAAATGCTCACACCACGCCTTTTTATGCTTCTCCAACCTTTTCTTCAGTCCCATTCCAATAGTCTTATTGGTGGCTTCTGCCTGTCCGTTACTCTGAGGGTATAGGGGAGTTGATTTTCCCAGTTTGACACTGTAGTGAGCGAGTAACTTTCTTATGTTGTCGCCGACCAGTTCTTTTCCATTGTCGGTACATATCTCTGCTGGTACTCCAAATCTACAAAATTTGTTCTCCCAGATGAATGTGAATACTTCTTGTCCTGTTTTCTTCCTGATAGCTTTAGCTTCACACCACTTGGTGAAATAATCTGTCGCCACGATAATGTATTTCCGTTGTCCGGATCCTGTAGTTAGCGGTCCAATGATGTCAATGCCCCACTTGGCGAAAGGCCAAGGGCTGAGCACTGAATTTAGTGATGTCGCCGGCGCCTTGATTCTTCTTCCATACAATTGGCATGGTTTGCATCGCTGAGCATATTCTTTTGCATCCTTGTTCATCCAAGGCCAATAATATCCTTGCATTCTGACCTTTAATGCCAGGGCTCTTTGGCCACTGTGATTCCCGCAGTCTCCTTCATGGATTTCTTTCAGTAACTTATTGCCTTCCTCTCTTGATACACAGCGCAGTAATGGCCCTGAAAATGATCGGCGATATAGGATTCCGTCTCGGAGTTCATAATTCGCCGAACGACTGATGACTTGATGAGCTAAGATTTGCTTTCCTGGTAAGGTTGAACGGTCCAAATAATACCGTATTGGCGTTCTCCAGTCTGTCTTTGCTGATTCTTCAGTGCTTGTTGTTAACACCTCTCTTTGCTCTCGTGCTGCTACTGATGATTGTGTCACTCTTTCGATAGCTATTGAGGGGATCTCAGGATTTGTCATCATTGAGGAGATGAAGGCCAGTGCATCGGCGTGCCTGTTATCCTTTCTACAGATGTGGCGAAACTTGATACCCGTGATCCTCTGGGCATACTCCCTAGCAAGTTTCAGGTACTTCTGCATAGATGGGTCTGCTGTTTGGTATCGTCCAGATATTTGTCGAATCACCAGCTGAGAGTCGCTTGTCAATCTGACATTGCTAATTTTCATTTCAATGAGTATTCGCATGGCGTGAATAACTGCTTCATATTCTGCCTCATTATTAGTCGCCGGGAATTCTAGCCTTAACGAGTGTACTATCCTTGCTCCTTTCGGCGAGATAAGGACAATTCCTATTCCATTTCCTTCTTTATTTGATGAACCATCTACATAAACTTCCCATCCATCAGGACTGCACTTCAATAGATCTGGCACTTCATGTTCTCGCTCATCCAAGGAGGATGGGATTTCTTCTATCTCCTCTTCCTCATCAATTGGGAAGTCGGCGAGAAAATCTGCAATGACTTGAGACCGTTGAGCAGTACGTATTTCATACTGGACGTCGAACTGCTCAATCTGTTGATTCCACTTGGCGATACGTCCCACCCGCTGAGAGCTGTGCAGAATAGATTCTATTGGAGTCTTGGTGAGGACCACAATGGGATGAGCGTGAAAATATGGACGTAGTCGCTGAGATGCGAAAACCAGCGCTAAGATCAGCTGCTCTATTTTGGTATAATTCTTTTCCGCCCCTTGCAGTGTTCTACTGATATAATATATAGGCGTTTCTCCGCCCTTGGTTCTTACAAGCACTGCACTTATGGCGAAAGGTGTTGCAGCGAGATATACTCTGAGTTCTTCGCCGTGTTCAGGTGGTTGAATTGCTGGGAGAGTGGCGAGATACTTTTTAATACCCTGAAAGGCAGCTTCATGTGCCTCAGTCCAGTTGAACTTCTCTCCTTTTTTCAATGTCTGGAAAAATAGTTTGCATTTATCGGAGAACCTTGATATGAATCTGTTAAGAGACGCCAGAGTCCCATTTAGCCGCATAACGTCCTTTACTGTTACCGGCGAAGGCATTTCTATAATTGCCTTAACTTTGGCTTGATCAGCTTCCACTCCTTTCTTTGTGACGACATATCCCAAGAACTTTCCAGAAGTTACACCAAAAACACATTTTGCCGGGTTGATTTTTAACTTAGTAACACGCATATGGTTAAATATTTCTCTGAGGTCTTCCACATGAGTTTGCTTCTTCTTGCTCTTGACAAGCATGTCGTCGACGTATACTTCCATCGTCTTCCCTATCCATTTTTCAAACATTTTCTGCGCCATTTCTTGATAAGTAGCGCCGGCATTCTTCAACCCAAATGGCATTCGAGTGTAACAAAATAATCCTTTAGTGGAAAAGAAAGCTGTGTGCTTCTGATCTTCCTCTGCCAACGGTATTTGGTTATATCCTGAATAACCATCCATAAATGACAGCAACTCGTGACCTGACGTAGCGTCTACAGTTTGATCAATACTTGGCAGTGGGAAACTATTCTTTGGACAAGCTCTATTGAGGTCGCTGAAGTCGATGCAGATTCTTACTCCCTTGTTCTTCTTAGGTACTACTACCATGTTGGCTATCCATTGTGGATATTGCACTGGCCTTATTATACCAGATGCCTTCATTTTGTCAATCTCTGCCTCTACTGCTTCTTTGTAAGCCGGGGCCAATTTCCTTATCCTTTGCTTGAATGGTCTAATCTGTGGATCAATATCTAATTTATGACATGCTATCGCCGGGTCAATACCTGGCATCTCGTTCATGCCCCAAGCAAAGACATCAACATATTCCTTGAGTAGCGCTTGCAACTCCGCCGATTCGTCTTTATTTAATAGAGTACCAATCTTTACCATCTTTGGATCCTGATCATCGCCGATATTAACATCCTTAGTGGGTTCCACCGCCGTAAAATGTAGTTCTGGTTCTCCCATCGGCGATGGTTCCTTTAATTGCTATAAGGTCTTATCTCCAGACTTCGCCGAATCTTCTACCGAATTTACTGAATGCACATAGTGGTCGGGTTGGCGATGAAGTCTAGGATCTCCTGCTCCTTAACCACTTCCTTGCCGAGCTTTTTTTTCTCTGCAATCTTTGCTTTTCGATTTTCTCGCATTTGCACATCCACCGAATTACATGCCTTGGCCACTGCTAAATCTCCTACATACTCGGCGACTCCCATTGGCGTGGGGAATCTCAGGCGTTGATGATAAGTAGAAGGTACTCCCTTCAAACTGTGGAGCCATGGTCTTCCCAGGATTGCAGCATACGGTGAGTCAACATCCACAATGCAAAGAGTAGTTTTCAAGAAATACTCCTTGCAAATTTTGACTTTAAATTCAATCTCGCCTTTAGGCTTAGAAGCGATGCCATTAAATCCGTAAATGTTATAGGAGGAGACAGTCGGCGATGGAATTTTATCATCCTTTGCCCTCATTGCCTCGAAGGCAGTGTTAAAGAGGATATCCACGGAACTTCCCGGGTCGATAAGCACCTTTGGCAACCTGAATTGCCCCATCTGAATGGTGAGAACCAAGGGGTTGTTATGATTTCTTCCTTCTGGCGGAATTTCTTCGGCAAAAAACCCGACACATGCCTTCATCCAATCTTGCAATGGCTCTTGCATAGCGGCGACACTACAAATCTCATTTCCCATTCTATTTCGCTTATGAACACGAGATAGAACATTATCATGAAATTCATCCCTGGTAATCTTTGAATGCACAATGGAAAAGCAGTCTAATTCCAACAAATCTCGTTCAACCTTTACCTCGTACACATTTGGAGTATGAACTGGAATGGCTTGAATTGGCTGGACCATGATAGGAGGTGGTGGTGGCAACTCTAGGAATTCCTGAAAAATCCCCAGGCGGATGAAACGATGAACCTCTTGTTGTACGCCGGTGCAGTTCTCAGTTGTATGGCCATGGAACTGATGGAATTGACAAAATGAATTGGTATTGGTTGGCGGGGCCCGTGGGTTTCCTCTGTTATAAGGATAGCGGATGTCATCCCTGCAGTTTGAACTTTCAATCTGACTAAATGCATCTGTGTAGGAGACACGCAACTTAGGTAGAGTAGCATCTTGGAAAGGTTGCTCGTTGCCTCTGCCGAATTTTCTATTATCCCCATTATATCTTCTTTCACCATTCCCGTTTCGCCGATTATCTCTTCCTCCTCGTCCATAGTTTCCTCCTCTATTGTCTTGCTTGTCACGCCCATCATAGTTTTCTCGCTTCTGCGAATTCCAATGCTGCTCGGCGGTAACTTGCTGTTGCTGCTTTCCTACCTCAGGTACTACCACTGCCGAAAAGGGATTCTGCGTCAACTTCCGCTGTTCTGCCTTCAACCATTCTTTCTTGATTTCTTCCTGGTCTTCCGGCGAGAAACTATTGATCGAGTGAATTTGTTTTGCTCTTTCCTTCTTCAGTCGCAGCTCCTCCTCTCGAATTTCTTCATAACTTAACCATTCATCTTGCTCGCCCTCAAGGTCTGTAGATCCTTTGGCATATCCCAAAATAACTTCTGGTACAATTGGTCCATCGTCTCCATGGCGCTAAGAAATGATCTTATCTTCTCTTTTTCTGATACCTCTGATCCTACCTTGCTACTCGCTTTCCTCCATCTTTGAATAAAAATTTTATAAGTCTCCGAGGGCCTTCTCTTGACGTTGAATAATCTTTCCACGCCGGGCCGGCCTCTGTTGTTCTGAATAAAAGCATGCAAGAATTTGCAATCTAACTTCTCAAAGGACTTGATTTTTCCTTCTTCTAGCCCATCAAACCAGGCTAGGGCTTCGTCCTTCAGCGTAGCAGGGAATGCCATACACATTATTGGATCTGATCCTACCTAAGCCGCCATATCTCGCTTATAAGCTCTTGAATGCTGTGTAGGGTCTCCGGTTCCATCATAGATGGAGGTGAATTTAGGGGCAGAATATTTGGGAGACACGTATCCATATGTAATACAATCATGAAAAGGTGTTTTATGTGCCTCTAAAAGTGCAACCTTATATCTCGACTCCCTCGAAGATCCACTTAAAGCTTCCACTTTATCTTTTAGTCGGCGAAGGTCCTTCTTCATCTCTTTATCTACTTTATGTCGTCGCTTAGAGCTGTTATGGTCTTTGCTATCTCTCCCAGGCACATTTAACCTTCTGCCTCTTTCGTCATATTTCGCCGATGACTCTGAGATCTCTGCTGTGCTGATTCCACTCTTTTCAACTCGGCGAGTTGTATGCGAATGAGACTCATGGCGAGATGAATGTGCATGGGACCCATGGCGAGATGAATGCGCATGGGAGGCATGGCGAGTTGAATGTGAGTGGGATGCATGACCTTTATTTTGTGCCGCCATCAATTCTATGACTTTGAAGTACCGTCTCCATCTGCAATTGCATTTGCCTCTCCATCTGACTCGCTTGCCTGTTATTAGCCTCAAGAATTTGCCTCAACAATGCTTCGGTAGTATTTGTGGATCCAGTATTGTCTGCTATCACCACTGGGCGAGTTACAGTAGCTCCAGGTACTATCGCCGCACCATTTATGCTTGCCGCTTGCGGAATTTCTCCCACTATAATAGATTATGCCGCCACTGCTGGAGTTTCTTCTGCCACATGTAGTGTTTCGTCGACATCTTGCACCAACTGCTGCTGAACATTAGCTGCCATTGAGCCTCCTGCAGTAGCATTTTGAGCTGCTTCCCTAACATTTGACGTCTCGCCTATGGTTCTCATAGTGAGTCTTCCACCATCAACTTGCTCGCCGCAAGCATTTGCTTCTACTTCACCACTGATCCTTCGTAACATTGGATTGGGCTCAGGTGACCTTTCTGTATTCTCTAAATGAGTGATGTCCTCCATGTAAACCTCCTCCTGGTGAGCTACTCGCTGAACAGGTGGTCGCCGAGATGAGCTTGCCAAAAAGGTATCTGTCCGACCAGCTGGTTCCATTGCTCTGCTTCTAGTGTTGTGACCACTAGGGAATGTTACTGGTGTAGGAGGGATAGGATGTCGAGGAGGCCTACCCGCCGGGGCTTTATC
>JAJJMA010232851.1:0-11539 GCA_023529015.1 Papaver nudicaule
TACAATCTATTGTTTACTAGAGAAACATAGGTTCAAGGTGTTGCAGAGGTTATCTTCTGTCACATGCTTATTTCATTTCTGACCTATCTTATATCGTAGATTTCTCCATTCCTCGCAGAATTATAACGCTCTTGGCTATGATGACAAGATTATGGATGGTTTCTATGACCTATACGGAATATTGGCGGAGTCCACATCAGAGAAGATGCCTTCCCTTGTTGATCTTCAAGGAACACCAATGTCAGATATTATCTGTTGGGAAGCAGTGCTGGTCAATAGGGGTGCCGATGCGAACCTGTTAAAACTTGAACAAAAGGCTCTGGTGATGGCTGTACATTCAAGGTCCGGATCCTTAGGTTTGGTGGATGGCGAATTGGTGCAAAAACTTGCTTCTTTGGTTGCTGACTATATGGGTGGACCAGTTGGGGATCCAGATAATATGTTGAAAGCATGGAAAAATCTTAGTAATCGTCTGAGGTCTAATATTGGGAGCATGGTGCTGCCTCTTGGTTCTTTAACTATTGGTTTAGCTCGTCACCGTGCACTTCTTTTTAAGGTAATGATTTGCTTCTCTTTTAATCATCAGTCTATTTAACCCAACTAATAGTTTGAAATCACAGATGGTTGGTATGAATTAAATAATCAGATTTTATGAGATTCTGGATAATTTGAATGTTCTTGGATACTTCATCACCTCTTAATGTTCTTCATTTAAGAGAACAAACTGATTATAGTATCAAGAAATAATCTGTGCTCTTTACTGGTCACTGGAGATCTTTATTGGCTTTAAGTAGATTGAGGTCTTTGAATTACGCTGTGTAGAGGATTTATCTAACCAGAGATACCAACCCCATCTTTCTTTGTTATCTTTGGTCCTTGATGTCTGCGCAATATATAATTTTGTACCTTATTGTTTGATTTGAACTGAGTTGCAGGTTTTGGCTGATAGCGTTGGCATTCCATGCTCATTAGTCAAAGGACGGCAATATACGGGTTCTCATGATGTGGCAATGAATATCATAAGGCTTGATGATGGAAGGTAATACCTTCCCCTCAAGGTTTCCTTATTGTCTGCCAGGTTGGATTTGGTTTTTTTGTCTATCGTACGATATGAGAGGTTGTAAATCTATTATCTCACATGAGTGGTTTCTTATATGTATCTTACATGTATTTGGCAGGGAATACATTATTGATCTGATGGCTGCCCCTGGTGCACTTATCCCATCAGATGCGGCAAGTCCTCAAATAGAATGTGAAGAACCATTCCTTCCTGTTAATCCATTCCTTAGAGATGTTGATTACTCTCAAATACCCACTTCTAGCAGTGAAGTTACAACTTCGGTAGGGGACGAATATTCCGAGTATGCGAAATCGGATAAGGTGTCAAGGTCTGGTAATCTTCTTTCTCTAGAAAACGACTTAACTGGTAGTACAGGAGGTTCAAGCGAGTTTAGAAATACCGAAGATTCAGGAATTGGGTCTTCACAAGAACCTTCACCTTATCAAATTAAATACGAGGTGGAAACAAAGTTGTCCGATGATTGCACTAATCCAGTGAACCTTGAGAAGGCTATTGTAGTCCAAGACTTCCCCAACAGGGCCAATTATCCTTACATGCATGCCAGATCTCCTTCCTGGACTGAAGGCGTTAGTTCCCCTGCAGCACGTAGAATGAAAGTGAAGGATGTTTCTCAATACATGATTGACGCTGCGAAAGAAAACCCTCAATTAGCTCAAAAACTTCATGATGTATTACTCGAAAGTGGTGTTATTGCACCTCCTAACTTGTTTACCGAGGTTTATAATGAGCATGCAAATGCCATGGCTGTTGATGAGAAAAACCAAATAGAAAAGGATAATGAGAGAAGGCGGAGAGATGGTATCCGTCGAAAGGGTCAAGGAATTTTCTTGCCACCTCTTCATTATCAAGGCACACGAGCAAAAGGAAGCCCTTCCAGAGCACAATTGGAACATTTGAAACCCATAGAGGGTTTGGGTATTAATAGTCAAACAGATTCTGAAGTATCAGCTTCATCAGGACAGGAATCTTCCCCTGTGAATTTTGCTAAACAAGTTCCAGTTGCTGCCGCTGCCGCTGCTGCAACAGCAGCTGTGGTCGCATCAACTATGGTTGTTGCTGCAGCAAAGTCGAGCATGGATTCTAAACTTGAAGATCCTGTAGCAGCTGCTGCAACTGCTACTGCTGCTGTGTTTGTTGCGACGACTGCAGCTGTTAGTAGGCAGTATGAGCAATTTGAAATTTGTGCCCAATTGGCAGGCGGTATTTCACCCTTCAACAACATGGACTGTCTGAGAGATGATGAGAATCCAGATGGTGCAGGAAATGAGACACGGGGAAGTAGTGATCGGGATCATGATGCGTCTCCTGAAACTGAGAGAATTTCAGATAGATCTGCTGGAAATGATAGTACAAGATCTGATATTGCACTTGATGATGTTGCAGAGTGGGAAATACCGTGGGAGGAAATTGCTTTGGGTGAACGTATTGGCCTGGGTACTGATATGTTCTGTTTTTTGTTTTCTTTAAAGTTGATGCCAGAATATGTCAAGAAGTTGTCTTCATGTGTAACCCCTCTTTTTTGGATTTTTTTCTCTCTTCAGGATCATATGGAGAAGTATATCGTGGAGATTGGCATGGAACAGTGAGTTCTCTAGCATGGCCTACTGAAATTGACAATTAATATTGTTTAAAATCTGTCATCTGTGTATTACATTGTCTTTACATATTTTTATCTTGCTAGTAAAAAAAAAGTCATATCCTCCTCACGGTTAGGAGAAAAACCTTGTTCCTTATAATTACTATGGAAAAACCATTAATCGATTGCGTGTCAAAGCGCGTAAGCTGTCCATAACTAACTAAGCCCTGCTAAAAATCCCCCAATCATTTTTTATTGTCTGTTCAAATATTGTTTTACCTGAGAGCGTGATTCATTTAATTAGGAAGTTGCTGTTAAGAAGTTTCTGGACCAAGACATTTCTGGTGATGCGCTCGAAGAATTCAGAAGTGAGGTAAGTCTCTCACTCTCTTCCAAACATACACAAACACAGTGCACGTAATAATTTATGTAGAACATAGAAATGTGGTTAGCAAGTTCATCTAAATTTTTTTCAAGGTCCGGATCATGAAAAGACTACGCCATCCCAATGTTGTTCTCTTCATGGGAGCTGTCACTCGTGCTCCAAATCTTTCAATCGTAACAGAATTTCTTCCCAGGTACGTTGGTTTTACACCTCTCCATCATTGTCAATATACATTTTCCTTGTATGCATGCAGCATGCTCATTATTTAGATCTTTTCTTGACAACCGTCTCAAATTGGCTACCCTTAATATCTGATCTGAAGTGCATGAACGAGATACCATTGTTTTGGGTCCATTTGTGCAGGAAAACTCAAGGGGTTCAGTAGTCTGTTAATATGAATCTAGGAGTTGCCCAATCTTGTCTGAGTAAGGTAGTGCAATTTCGCCCATTCACTTGTTAGATAGCTGACGAAAAAGAACAATCATCTAGGGTTGAGGCGTTATTGAGGGGATGGCATGGTTTATCCTTTAGCATGAGACACACTCATGCAAGTGGGTTGCATGGTCAAAACTTTTTGCATGGAATTTCTGACTCAAATTAATATATATATATAAAATAAAATAATATATATCAACTTTCCGAGCTGGATGTAGATTCTCCACTATCTAAGCATGGTCGTTCGACTGGTATAGTAATCCATGACCAGGTGTTCTCTTCTAACGCCAACCAATTCTAACATCTTCCCTATGTGTGAAGGATATGTGAGAACAGTGTGAGGGCACGTGAAAAATAATTTAACTGCTCATATACCTCTTTTGTCTATGCAGACCTGGAAACGAAACCTAATTCCTCATTATCTTCTGCAGAGGTAGTTTGTATAGGTTAATTCACCGTCCCAGCGGTCAAGTAGATGAACGGAGGCGATTGAGAATGGCCCTGGATGTTGTATGATCCATCATCTAGCTTTTTACGTACTTTTACTGTCAACATAATTCCCATCCATACGATTTTATTTCCACCATGAATAACTTGTATTACTTAAATTTTTAGGCCCGGGGAATGAATTATTTGCACAATTGCACGCCGGTTATAGTTCATCGTGATTTGAAGTCACCTAATCTTCTTGTTGATAAAAACTGGGTCGTGAAGGTAGTTTTTTCTCACATCCAGTTCTCTGTTGTATGTAAGATATCTTTACCTGCATGACTAATTTAAGCTAAGCTGTTTCTTTGATCTAGGTTTGTGATTTCGGATTATCGAGAATAAAGCATAACACATTTCTCTCTTCAAGGTCAACCGCTGGAACGGTGAGCTATCGTTATGCAAATTTTTTCCCTTTATCATCTTTATTTCACGATTATTCAGTAAAGAAAAGAAAAAACGAATAAACATAAAAATAAAATCGAGGTGGGTTGTTTGACGTTCATGCTTTCATAAAGTGAGCAGCTTAGTTCCATATCTCTATTTCATTTTTTTTTTCCGTTTCAGGCTGAATGGATGGCCCCCGAAGTGTTACGAAATGAACCTTCAGATGAAAAGTATATTTCTTCTCTCCCTGTGAATATCAGTGAACTTTCAGATATTCTTGTAAAGATCTATGGAATTATCAAACATTTGCTGACAACTTGTTCTGAAATTTGCAGGTGTGATGTGTACAGTTTTGGTGTAATATTATGGGAACTCTGTACGATGCAACAACCTTGGGGAGGGATGAATCCCATGCAAGTTGTTGGGGCCGTTGGGTTTCAGCATCGTCGTCTTGACGTTCCAGATGACATGGATCCTGTAGTTGCAGATATTATACAGAAATGTTGGCGAACGTGAGTATACTACTTTGTAAGAATGCACAAGCATTATTAGCTCATGTCCAACCAATGTGACTCAGGAATTGACAAGTCATGTGGTCGTCAATATAGCATTACTCTGGAACATATTTTCTTAGCAGACTTTAACATTTTGCTTTTGGAAACATTGTAGGGATCCCAAGTTACGACCTTCGTTTGCAGAGATCATGACAGCTTTGAAGCCATTACAGAAGCCTATTACAAATTCTCAAGTGCCTAGACCAAGAAGCAGGGCCACAGAAGAATGAACAACTTAAAGGAGAACCGTGAGAAAAGGAAACCCAATCTGCACGAGGACCCAGCGGCATACATATACAGCATTGACAGATAAAAGAAAAAACGTGGAGTGTCATGAAATCATGAGCAAATGTAAGCAAGAAAAATGAGATTGATCGAAGATCATGATCAACGTATTCTTCTGGTTTGGAACCAAGCGATCTATTCATTGATTTTCATGTCTTGTATTTTTGGCTTGTTGTTGAAAGGCCATTGTGAATATTTGTTTGTAACAATATACAGGTAAAATTTGCTTAATCAATGTTAGGGTTGATTTTCTGTCTGGTGTCAGATTTAATCCTGTTCCGTTTTCCGGTTCGTTGGCATACACCATGACCAGGCCTGTTCATAACATTTTAAGATTTCAGATTAAGCAATGAATTACGAAAAACAGGAAACAGTAAACTGGTGCCAAAACATTTGACAGCCCTAGATATGTGGGGGTAAAAAGAGAATGCAGGAACACCACAGACTGGAAAATTAGAAAGATAAGGCATTTATACCTCAGATAGCTGTAGTTGCCAGTTGATATTTAGCTATTATATCCATTTATCCTGAATTTCCTAACCAGATTTACTTCCTGGAGATAATGGCTACCATTTTCGGGTCTCCACCTTCAATCTCTCACCCTACTAACAGAATTCAGCACCTCTCATCATCTTCACAAACACCTCCACCACCACAACAAGGACCTTCTGCAACACCACCACAACCAGGGCAATCCTCCACAACACCGCAAAAACTTCAGCCTCAATCTTCATTACGGATAACTTCGACTGATCAACAGCCACCACTAGCTGTGAATCCTCCGAAACAAAAACCTACAAAAGCCGAATCGACCGATTGGATAGCATCCTCGTTGACAAGGAGGTTTGGACTTGGTGCTGGTCTTGCATGGGTTGGTTTTCTCGCTGTTGGCGTCATCTCCGAGCAAATCAAAACTCGGCTAGAAGTCTCAGAACAAGAAGCAAATACCAGGTCAGTTAAACTTACATTCCTGTATTAGACTTGCATTGCCTTGGTACTTATGTTGCAACTTGAAAGAATTTAGAGTGGTAATGGCTTTCGTGTTATCATTACATAAAGAGCAACTTCAAATTGCAAATATGACAGTTAGCGTACACATACATCTCTCTTAAGTGTCTAGTGTTGTTCCTTCCTTTAGTAGTGTACAATGAGTCTGGAAGGAAAAGAGTGTACATTATTCTTCTTCTAGTAATTCAACACACGTATATTTAATCGTCTTGCAGGGATGTAGAGAAGGAGGTCGAAGTGGTGCTGCCTAATGGAATCAGGTATTACGAAATGAGAGTCGGAGGTGGTGCTTCTCCAAGGCAAGGAGACCTTATTGTAATTGACCTCAAAGGAACCATTCAAGGCAACCATGAAGTATTTGTGGACACCTTCCAAAAAGATAAGAGACCGTTGGCTCTTATAATGGGTTCAAGGCCTTATACTAGAGGAATGTGTGAAGGCATAGAATCTGTTCTGCGGTCAATGAAATTAGGAGGTAAAAGAAGAGTTATCATTCCTCCTAGTTTGGGTTTTGGAGAGAATGGTGGAGATTTTGGTTCAGGAATTGAAATCCCTCCACATTCAACTCTCGAGTACATTGTGGAAGTCGACAAAGTTTCGGTCGCACCCGCTTGATTTTTTGTACCATACCCCATATACAGTACCTGTAATTTACTTCATTTGGTTACTTCATGAACCAAGAGTACAAATGCAGCTTATGTCATAGTATAACCCGAGTCGGAAATGTAAAAAGTCTATGTTGTAACTTGTAAGTGATGCTGTATTTTCGAAGTACTTTTCTCTGTTCCCCCACGGGCTCCAAGATTGAATAGTTGCCTATTAAGACTAAATTTTGTCAACTTCAAATGATATCCACTAAATCACATTGCATTTTTTGATACGGCACATACACAACTCTTATGACTCAACTAACTCGTTTGAATCTGACTACTCCGGATCTGATTAATTACATCTGAATCTGAGTTATTACATGAAAAATCATTAAATAGTCAAGTTATTGAGAAACAAAAAACTTTTCAATCCAATCAAATGTGTGCTTTTAAGGAATCATCAGGTGTAACTTTCACCTGATTCAAATATGACGAATCAGATTCGGACCTCGAGTCAGACCCCAAACAAACATTGCGTTTCTTATGTTAAAAAATTGAAGAGGTAATGTATACACACTTTTGAAAAATAAGTCAGCATTAGAAAGAAAGAAGCTGATTCGTAGACAGCCTAGACAAGGAAGGCTTTCAAACCAACACTCGTGTTTAAATACACTCCACACAACAGTCGACAAGCAAAGTGGGCAAAAGGAGTTGAAATTCCTTGTTTTAAAACAAGTTGACTTTACCCTCCAAATTCAGTCTGGGTTCCGAAAAAAACACAAAATGGGAACAGTGCTTGATTCCAATTTCTTAGCTCTTACAGCTCTTGTTACAGTAAGTAGAAAACTCTGTCTCTCTTATCTCTTAGATTTTCTCTTGTTTTTGTTTGTTTGGTTAGTGAATAATGATAGTATCTTTGATGTGTTTGTGAAATTTACAGGTGGGTTATCAGTTCATTTTCTTCATAATCACAGCTCTTCTCAAGTTTGATAAAATCACTGATTTTGCTGGTAATCTTAGAGCACATTTTTCTTTCAAGTTGTGGTTGTTTTTTGTAGGATTGTATTCTGAAAAAATACACATTTTTTTGTTAAGATTGGTGTAAATCATTTGAGGGTTCTTGCTGCCCTCTGAAGTGAATTTCAATGATGGGAAAATCATGGTCACTGTTAAGTTAGTGTGCAATTCTGTGGAATAGACTGTTTGGGTGTACATGAGTTAGCACTTAAAAGTCATGATTCCCAGGATTGGGAGATAATTGGATGCGCTTGTATTCTAGTGGCTGGTGAGGTTAGGAAATTATTTCAAGTAGGGTTCTAAGGAGTTGTCAGACTTGGTTGGGATTGTACTTGTTAGTGGAAGCATTAGATAAGTCATATAGATAGATCGTGTTCCGATTCAAGTTTTGACAGAAAAAAATTTCATTGCCATCTCGTTTATTTGCACTCGTAGTATACCAAGTTTTAAGTGCTATAAAACATGGGTGACACATTATATCTGATTATATCGGGAAACTTAAACAGCTTTATGTACCATTTGATCGTTTCGTTTTACTGATCATTTTGGGGAGATTACATATTTATTTATGTCATGCAGGAAGCACAAACTTCATTATAATCGCAGTATTGACGTTGGTTGTGAAAGGAGCATGGAATTTAAGACAGGTATAATTCTATAATGAGTTTCTTTGAAAGTATGTAGCATCACTAATCACTTAATCTCACAGCATCACATTGTTTACACAACAAAGTATAGTAACCTCATATATTAGTGTTGTGTTACAATTCCATGATCTTTACATTGAGGTACAAATTGTCTGGACTTGCTCTACTTTCAGATAGTCTTGACGCTGCTTGTGGTAATCTGGGGCATCCGTTTGGGGTTATTTCTACTAATGAGGTAAAAATGAAATCACTTTAAACGCAAGAAAATTTTATTTCATAATTTATTGGTGTTGCAGACTTGCATGTTATTTCCATTGCTTGAATTCTTGATGCAGGTTTATCTTGCTACTTCCATATTTGATAGCTTTCATAAATTTCATAATAAAGTTTACAGTTGTGCCATTTCATGTGCTTGCTATCTGAAGTCTGAACCTTGATGAGTGAATCATATAATGGTCATGAATTTTGTTAGAGCTTTCATGTGTCGTTTTGTGATTCATAAGAATTGCTTGGTCAATATCTTAGCAAGCTAGAATACCACTTTAACATTATTTACAGAGTTACCATTGAATTTTGAAACTGAGCTTTTGTTAACATTCTCATAGTAATCATTGATATACTCTTACCTGTTGTGTTGATTATTGCTTTTGTGGATGCTATTAGGATCTTACAGTGGGGGGAAGATCGCCGGTTCGACGAGATGCGATCTAATATTGGCAAATTGGCAGTTTTTTGGATATTGCAGGTTATTTAATATTGGACCCTAAACATCGCTTCATCTTATTACAAGTCTTGTGGAGTATATTTTACTACTGAATCTTGATGTTTAGTTTAATTTCAATTAACCAAAAATGATCAACAAACCTGGTGAGATGTTCTCATTGGAAGCTTTTTATTCATGACAGGCTGTGTGGGTATGGACTGTGAGTTTGCCCGTAACAGTTGTAAATGCAAGTAACAGAGATCCATCTATTCAAGCAGCAGATGTGATTGGATGGATTCTTTGGTTAGTTGGTCTTGTGGTTGAAGCTACAGCAGATCAACAAAAACTGAAATTCAAGAATCTTCCTGAGAGCAGAGGGAAGTGGTGCAATGTGGGGGTTTGGAGTTTCTCTCGTCATCCAAATTATTTTGGTGAAGTAAGATGACCCGTCCTATTCCTCTCTCTCTCTCTATGTCTCACACACACGCATACACATAAACTTGTCATATATTCTAATGTGAATAGTCTTCATAAGCAGGTTTTGTCCTTTGGATTTAATTGAATTATTCTATACAGATTCTCCTTTGGTGGGGAGTTTTCATTGCTTCAACCCCTGTACTGAAGGGGGCTGAATGGCTTGTAATTATTGGACCAATCTTCCTCACCCTTTTGCTTCTTTTCGTCAGTGGCATTCCATTACTCGAGGTACTTTTTCAGATATGCTGCGTTTTAGTTTACCACTGTAATCACATTCTGAATATTTTTGATATATCTCGTTGTCAAAAACATATTTGCGTAGGAATCAGCAGATAAGAAATTTGGCAATGTGCAAGAATACAAGCACTACAAAAGAACAACCAGGTTTGATCTAATTTAGAATCTCCTTTGGTTATGGTAATCAGCGAAAGATTAAGTAAGAATCTAACTGCTTATATGATTTTTTTGTGCCAGCCCCCTTATTCCATTGCCACCAATTATGTATGCAAATCTACCAGCATGGTTCAAAGCAACATTTCTTTTTGAGTTTCCTCTTTACAATAAAAGCGTATCTCAAGGCGAAAGATTAGGCTGGTAAGATATGGTACCACTTGGAAAACACTATTCTGAACTAAAAGAAGTCAGTCTTTTACAGTTTCTAAGTAAATGGTTTATCTAGGCTTTGAACATTTTTCTGTATCTCCTTGCTTCACTTAAATACTTCATGATTTTAAAAGTGCGTATTATCTCTGCAAGGGATAAAGAGAGTTTGGCGAAGGACGGAGGTTCAAAGAAGACTCATTAAAAGAATACGGTGAATCATGACTTGGCTGGATTGTGATATACCCAGTGTATGTTTGCGTGTCTACTGACAGAGTGTTAATTTAGAGCATTGTGATTGTAAGAGCACTGTAAGTCATTTTGTTTATTGTATGTACTGTAACTTCTTTCTCTCCTGTTTGATTGTAAACCATCCTCAGAAAAGTTGCAATAACACTGTATTTTAAAAGGGTATGGTATTCTTATTTTCACTGTTCAATGCAGCAAAATCCAGATTACTGCAGTCTCATTAAGTTGTATACTGTATAGGGTAGTGAATAGGTAATTCTGTTCTTTAAGTGCAGCATAAGAGGCATAACCTGTTGCTATCCAACTTTGGTACAATTACATATCCTAGCATCTGACACTTGCAAAATGTAAATCACTTGTGCAGCTTAGAAATATGCAAGTGGAATACACACTTCAAACTCTTTGGCCAACCCTTAGATATCTAAATCACCCTTTCTCTTTGCTTTGAAATATGATTCTTCAAACTCATTTGGCTTCTCATTATAATGATCAGAAACTACATTCCACAGACTTTGATGATTAACCATTCTGTTCTTCTTCTTGTTTCCCTGAAAACAGAATTGAATTCGTTTTAATCTTCTCCAGGGATTCAAAGTTTATAACTTTATCAACTTTCTTTTACATAAACGTTACTCTAATTTAAAGGTCCCAAATTCATCAAGTCCGGCAATATCTCAAAAAACTTGTCATCAGGAAGACCCCCAATCCCGAGATTCAATTGGAATTGAGGGAATCAAATGTTGAAAGTTAGTGCAACTTGTGGTACGTTCTTAGTCCTTAGGAGTTTGTTATGACCTTTTCTTTGAGTTGTTTCAGTCAGTCATTTAGTGGTGTTTGTTAGCAAGTAGGAGTTAGTAGCAGTCGTAGGTAGTGTTGTTACTGGTTAGTAGTAGTGGCACAAAAGTAGGATTTACTTGTTGTTCTTTGCCTATTTAAACTGATGTTCAATCGTTATCTTGTAACCGCAGTTAATCATCTTTAATAGATTCTCTTGAGAGTTACAGAATTGTGTGAGTTAAAGAGCTATCTTTCTTACTTTTGTTTCCTGTATTTTCTGTG
>JAJJMA010232875.1:0-15937 GCA_023529015.1 Papaver nudicaule
ATAGATACGTGGTTAACCAACCACAAACAAAGGTTTGTTTATGCATGAACCTATGATTATCCTCAATTCAATAATGAGTCAACGAGTACGGTTGAGGGAGCTCATGGTCGGTTGAAGAGGATGCTCGATGTATGTCACAATGGGGTTGTTACGTTACAAGAAGGTATTCATGATTATAGTAATCATGATTTGTGGAAGATTCAAAAGGAAATGGGAAAGAGTAGGAACTCGTTTTGCACCAATTATAATGAGGAGGAGAAAAATTTTATTCGTTATATTATGTTCCGAGTATCGCATTGGGCGATAAATTATATGATGGAGCAACGTGCTATTTTTAAAAAGATGGAAGAGCAAGGTATCGTGCAAGTTTGTGAATGTAAGACGATGATCGATATAGGACTTCCGTGTCTTCATCGGCTCAGTAAATATGAAGACCATGTTCCGCTCGAGGATATTCATGCCTTTTGGCAGCAACTCTCATTTATTCCTGCTCCTACATTCGAGGATACACAATCTTGGGTTGACACCGATGCGCATGGTGAAATAGTTGAATCATACCCCACCATGAATCATGTGAGTAAACAAGCTTTGCGTGAATGCACTATTCTTTCCCTTAACTTGGTGTTGACTACTGCTGAAGAACCAGATATAGAAAAACCCACTGGTAGACCAATCAGCGCAACCTCTTTTAGTGAAATTAGGAAGGAAAAGAAGTTTCAAAAAAGTACTAAGAGAAAACCCCACCCTAGCAGAGTTAGTGGAAGCTGAGTACACAGCGGGGGAGAATAAGCATAAGAGTGGCCGGAAGATGGTGCTTACCCAAGAGAGTTCTGCTGACCCAAAAGCAAAAATTCTATCCAAGGTTAGAGAAACAACTCAAGGAGTGGGAACATCATTAGTGTCATCGTGTGTAGGGAGTGCTCCAACGAACGGTGATGAGGAATTGTGCAATCCAAAGTCAAACCAACAAAGCGGAATGCAAACAATAGAAATTGAGGTTGGACCAATGGAGACCCCCAGGGATGCAAACACCGGAAGACCATTGAGGACCATTCATACAATTTACAAAAACTATATGAAGGACATCCCTTGGATCATCAGTTATTTTGTCATATCACATGACGACGTCGATGGGGATGGACATTGTGGTTACCACGTTGCTTGTGAACAGTTGGGGCATTTTGATGAGGCGGATGCGATGGGGTTGAGCCAAGTAGAATATGTAAGGACAAAGATGGCCGCTCAACTACTAAAGGACAAGAAAATGTATATTGATTTGATACTTCAAAGCGATAAGACGGTTCAAGCTCATAAATTCAAGGACTTGATGTCTAGTGTGAAAGGGCGTAAGCGAGCTAAGACTGTTGGGTATAAATATTTGATGAAAATTCCTCAGTGTGGCCAACTTTTAGCGGATACTTTTCACTGTGTTGTTCACTCCTTCACTCATAACTTTCCTTCAGGGAGTTTCACATTTACCCCCTCGAAGGCAGTTTGCACAACGGAGAATCAGAATAGAAGAATTGTTATGGCTTTTATGAAGGAACGCCATTTTATAGGGTTGAATCTCAAGGACAAGTGTCCGCTACCACCGGTGCACCTGCATAATTCCAAAGGCACTTTTACCTTAAGTGCTCTGGAGTGGAAGAAGAATTACGAGTTCTGTTTGCAACTTTGGGCGATAACCGATAACGCTTTGCGTAGTATTAACATTCCTGACAAGTAGTGCGTGAGTTGTTTGGACAACTATATTTTGAACATTCTATGTGAAAATCAAACTTATGGAGTGCAATTTATTACGTATTTACAACTTTTTTGTAAGTGTTTTCTTTACTACATTTTTCTTTTTTGAGTACAGTGTCTTCAAAAGTTCAAAGGATCACAACCCAAATCGTCAAGGTAACTGCCAGAACCATGACGAGAAAGGGCAAAATCGTCATGATTATGGGTCCAAACCATGACGATTTTACGCAAATCTTGGGCAGAGGAGGGAATTCAGAAGAACCTAAATCGACATGGTTTGAGTGCCTAACATGACGACTTGATACATAAATCGTCGTGTTATCTCGTTGAACCCTGACGAGTTTGCGCAAAACTTGTGTGGAGAAGGGAATTTGGAACAACTTAAATCGTCATGGTTTGAGTGCCTAATATGACGACTTAAAATATGCTATCGTCAGGGTATTTGGTTAAAGTGTAAGTCGTCATGCGTTGAGTCCCTTGAAAGACGACTTTTGGATAAATCCTTTAAATCGTCACATAGGTTTTTATAACCATGACGACTTAGGTATTTAAAGCGTCCTAATTGTGGTTGGATCACAACCCAAACCTAATTTCACCCTTTAAAAGCTTAAAAAAAAAATGGCCTCTATCTTTACTCTCCTTCATTTTCAGCACAAACCCTAATTTACAATTGTTCATCTTTTACATCAATCAATCCTTTAAACTCTATCGATCAATATGGCCATATGCAATTAAGAAATTGGTTCAAGTAGTAGTGGTTATGCAAAAGTAGGAGGTCAACTTAGTGGATTTGGTGAAAAAGCTCCAAAGGAGAACAAACCTTCTTATGAAGATGAACATGAAGAAAAGCTTAAGGTCATGAATCCATCTTGGATGATCTCTGGCGGGAATGAATTATATGGATGGGAATCAGTTGTTGAGGGAATGAAAATTTTTCTTGATAAAGTTTTTATTGTAGGTGCAGAAGGGGTGCGACATACTGCAATTGCTTTACCTCGAGATGAAAGACTTGCCGAACGCATGATTGATACACATTGGATGAACAACATTGGTTTGTTACCCATGTTGGGACCCCTGTCTCGTGATCCTCCCGTAATCGTCAACAATGTGGATGAACCATTTGAGGTTTCGCCTAGTTGGAAAGAAATCTATGATGACCCAACTTGGGCGGTCTTAGCTGGGTGTCGAACACAGGGACACGACAAGGCAATGGAGGGTTATGCTATACTCAATAAGGGCAGAATATTCGTGGCGGGATCCGACAAATATGGATATGAAGGAGTTCCTCTTCCAAATGATCCTGCACACCGTTCCAGAGTGATAGCTGCACATTGGATGAAGATGGTTGAAAAGATGCCCATCTTGGGTTACATGTCTCGCCCACTCCCACCTCCACCAGGATATGAAGATCGAGTCTAAAGAAGGATGATAAAATCAGGTAAACCTAAGCTAAGGCAAACAAACACCTATGAGTCTATGACCCTTTATTGTTAAGAAAGTGGTGTGTTTCATATTTTAAATCTTATATTATCGGCATGTAATTCATTTAAGGACTACTCCTAAGGTTTGATTGAAGGTATAAATGTTTTATTTTGAAGCTTATATTCTACATGGTAGCTAGGCTAGTTTGATTATGAATTTCAATTGGAACTGGAAAGGAACGAGATCGTTAAGGTTTGACAATATATGTGACGACACATTGTTTGTATCAGCAAATCGTCAGGCTAATAGGATATAACAAAACGACACAACTTTAAACCACAGTAAATCGTCATGGTTTGACTGTAAACTATAACGATTTCGTATAAAACTCATACAGAGTAGGTTCAAACTGCAACATAAATCGTCAAGTTTTATAAACACTACGTGACGATTTCAGCCTTTTCGTCACGGTTGTTTCTGATTCTTTGACGATTTTTGTGCAGAGTTTGAGTCATTATAATTTAATGGTTACCAATAGCTTATGAAAATCTCAAACGTCTGCAAATGAATGTATAATATAACTTAAGCATACCAGATTTACTTAATATAAAAGTTTAACTAATTCAACAAACAAAATAACCCAATTCAACAACTAAAGCTAATACAAAATACGTAGGGAAAGGTTGCCATAAGTTCATTCGTAAGGATTAAAGACGCGTCGTCCCTTCGTATCCACCATCTTTTGGCCGCGAATCATGTTAACGCATACGACCCTATCATATTCAATACAACAGCAGCTATAGTGGGGCTTTTCCTGACGTAGTGTATACAGATGACGTTGAGGAATCACATGTGGATCATCCTCGCGAATTGGTGGTGGTTTTTGATGATAAAGCTCAGAAGCAAATGGAATTACTGGATATTGACGACGGCTGGGGCCAGGAAGATATTCAGGAACATAACCCCCCCGCAATCGTCGTGGGAGAGGTCGATCAATGAGTTCATTCATTTGACGTCGTGTCTCAATCGCAAGTGGATGAACCTCAGAACCTAATGGATACCGAGGAGGGTTGAGCTCTTCGAGGCTAGACAAAATAACAATAACCATGAAATATATTGTCAAGGTTGTGGTTAATATTATGACGATTTGGTAGAATGTACGACAAAATAACAAAATCATCACTAACATAATAATAAGTAGAATGTACGAGAGAACACAAACCAAAATCATCACTAACATAATAATAAGTAGAATGTACGAGAGAACAACTAAAGAAATTGAAAACACTTTAAGGAAAAATTGTTCTAAGTTCACTCATTAGGATTGATAACACGCCCAGATCTGGTTACATCCCCAGATCTCTCAATCATGTTGTTGTGGCGTATCACCCTTAGACAGGTTGAACAAAAACAACGAAGCAACGATTCCATGTCACCAACTCTTTTTCGTCGAAGATTGACTAGATTATGTGTTGAAAACAATGGTATGAAAACAAAGTTATGTTCATCAACGTTTTCCTCGGTTAGTAGTGGGAGTGGTAATGGAACTAGCTCACTCTGTGGAGCACTCGGTTATCCAAGGCTGTATAGCATAACAAAGACCATGCATCAATATCGTCACGGTAAGGATGAACAACTTGACAACTCTTTACCTAACAAACAAATCGTCATGCTTTTGTGTACAAATGTGACGACTTCTGAAAGAAAAGTATAACCATTTTTGCTTTTTCTAACTGTAAAATTGTTACATACCTAGCTTAAACCTTTACGACCAAATAAATCAAAACAAATACGGTAGGAAATACTGGAAACAAATCGTCAGGATAAGTTCTTTGATTATGACGAGTTGCAAATTTTCGTACCCAGAATATGAACAATCGTCGCAGACCTATATATAACCTCTACGACTTAGGGAACCAAGCATATATGGCATGGTATGTTTTTCTAAGTCGTCATGATAACTTCATCGATCATGACGAGTTTTGCAAATTTTGTGCCCAGAACATGAACAATCGGCATGGTTTTGAGATAAATCTCGACGATTTTTTCTTCTGTAACTACAAAAAAATTTACTATTATCATGCGAATCATAGTGTTTGTAGTAAACTAACCTCCTAATTGGAGACTCGTACATGAATGGCTGCTGGGGTTGTTGTTCTTGTGGTTCTTCAAGCTCGGGTTGTTCCACAACACTTGATCTTGATAAAAATCTTCCTCTTCTTCCTCTTCTCACATAAACCAATAAACCATTATTCGATTGTGTTTGACCAACCATCTTTGTTTGCAACGTAAGTTAATCAACAATGTAAGTTAATCAACAAACCAAGCTTCTTTAAAATCCGAATTTTGAATGTGTTAATTCTTTTTGAAAATGGATTTTAGAGAGTAAGAAATGAAATAGAGAGAAGAAGAGTGTTTGTTGATAAGGATATATAGAAGAGGATATTTGTTTGGGTGTTTTTTGATTAGTTATGTAGTTAAATTAGTACTCCCTCCGTTTCTAAAACATAGGCACAAAAAACA
Source organism: Papaver nudicaule (assembly GCA_023529015.1). Lineage (NCBI taxonomy): Eukaryota > Viridiplantae > Streptophyta > Magnoliopsida > Ranunculales > Papaveraceae > Papaver > Papaver nudicaule. The sequence goes on from JAJJMA010232875.1 coordinate 5,689, forward strand.
TTTTCCTAAAACATAGGAAACTTAATTGAACTAAAAATATTTGACTAGAACTATTTTTTTTTTTTTATGATTGGCTTAATGAAACTAAAAATAAACCAATCATATAAAAAATGTTTATTTGAAGAAGTGCTCGCCCCCTATTAAAAAAGGGCTCGCCCTCAAAATAGCCAGGAAAAAAAAGATCACTGCTTCTCCTAGTGGGATATCCTCAATTATGGACGGTGAATTGTAGGTCAAATATACTTGAAGGCCAGTCCTCCTTCATGTTGTATTTGTTTTACTTAGAAATTTTGCCTTGGGTTGTCTACAAGTACCAATTTTCATTTTGATATTTATATTCACGATTCTTACCATTCAATTGTTCCACGGTTATGGTTTCTGCAGAATTAGGTACAGTTGAAAGCGAATAGTTTGATGCAGAAGAGGAGGAAATGATAAAGTGAGGCCTTTTTGGTTGGAGACAAAGGATATATCTGCCTGTGTTAAAGTGGCAGTAATAAACCGAACGTTCAGCCTTGTACTAGATCTCGATTGCGTGCGTGCATGCATATAGTCATTAACTGTTCCCTTCTCATCTGTTTGCTAGTAGATAGTCACATCACATCATAAGTAGATATAGTCATTAACTTTGGTCTTCCCTATTTACCACCTACACTTTCACTATTTACCATCCCTCTAAAATCCCACCTATAGTTTCCTAATTACCTCCTATGTCAATTATAAAATTCCTCTAAATCCCACCTATTTGACTTTTTATTCCACTCAACAATATAAAACCCTAATTATCTTAAACGTCCAGATTTAATGGACTGTTGCATATTCTTACTTTTATTTAATTAGTTATGAAGGATTTAAACAACAACCAGTAACATCATTAACACGTTCAAAGATGGCCTATTCTTCTTCTTAGTTTTCATGTACTAAATTGGTTTGGCAAGTGATTGACTCTCTGTGTCCTCGCCAGTGCAAGATGTTTTTTCTTAGAAGTTGGGAAGGCAATCTTTTTTATGTTTTTTTGTCCTTTCCACTGATTGCTCATTATCCGTGATGAGACTTTATCTTTGTTTAATTCAAATAAATAGCTGATAAGAAGAAACAAATCTAAACAAGATAGCCCGTTGTCGATTTTGCACAATACAGTATAAGATGGGTGCAATCGACTTGCAAGGTGAATTGGGTATCGTGGTTTATGATTGATTGTCGACTAATTTGATTGCGCTTAACTAAAAATTTAAACAAAGATTTTAATCCTAATATCTTTTAAATGTTTTTTTTTCCGTTTAATGGTTCTTTCACGAAAGAAAAGACAATGAAGAAGATAAGTTATAGTTAAATAAGTTTTGACTTATGGAGGTGGTAAATAGGAAAAATTAGAATTAAAAACTGATTACTTTTATCAATAATGAGGTGGGGTGGGAAATAATGAGAGTGTGGGTGGTAAATAGGGACGACCTTAACTTTTGCTATTAGATAGTCACATCATAAGTCTGTACAGTCAGCTACGTGTAATAAATCGAAGTTTTACGAACAGATAAAAAGTAGTGTGCAGTAAGAGTTATCAAGTCGGCGGCACTCTGGGAGTTGGCTTCTTATAACTCTTCCAAGGAGTTCGAACTCAGGTTGTTGGTATGCACAGCCAACGACTTAACCACCGTATCACGGTGACGTCTGTTATTACCTAGTTTATTGACTTTCCTAATCCCTTTGGAGAATCAGTTTCCATGAATACCCACCATGGCGTGTTTGTTTTGAGAATCAGTTTCCATGAAGTAAACAAGAATAGATGGCTGTTAGGAATGAGATTCCCAAAAAGTAAGGGGGTTAAACCTGGGTATAGAGTCCCTTCCAAACGAGGACTGAACCATCTATATATATAAGAATAAGAATGCCTAGTGTGGATGACCCAAGTTCACTAGGTCCTAATGGGCTTGATACATACTTAATCGAGTCCATCCAGTTGGGTTTGGGCCTAGGCATTTTGGATGTTTAAGAAGTAAGGAATGGCAATTATGCTAATAAGTAATCAAGAGGACACATGGCAACCCAAGGATAAAAGGGAGTCTCTATAAATAGGATATGAAGAGAACCATTAGAGCAAGCTTTTCTGGAGAGAGAAAGATAAGACCACCCATTTGAGAGAAGAAATGAGATAAATCGGACTGCTACCTCTGTGACTCGGATCGGATTGAGAATAATACCCCATTTACACCTAGCAATGTAGAAAAATTATCAAAATTATTTTCTTCTTTCCTAGTGTGAATCAATCGTCTCACATACGAGTATTATTTATTGGATCTGCGATTATTCAACTTAATAACATATTTTGTCTCTTCAATCTTCCGGTCTCGATATCAAGGAAGTTTAGTGAAGAAGAACAGCAATACCCTGGTATGCAGCCTGGTATAGAATTCTGTATATATATTTGTTTGAGCTCGACTTCTTATATATTGCTAGTGATGATGATAACATGTATAGATTTCTTGTTGATTCTGCCATATCTTTTATTTTTGAACTGCGGGGATTGGATAAAAAGAAAATCAAAGCCTCAGCCTAGAGAAGGCAAGCGCCGCAACAAATAGAGGAAATAAAAAAAAGAAAGAAATCCCATCCAACTGAGGCCAATAGCAATAGCCCTGCTAGTTGTTTCCATGACGATAGTGCCATTGTATGCTAGATACTTAGCAGGCTACCAGTGAAGTCGCTCGCACGATTCAAATGCGTATGTAAGCGTTGGCGGTTCCTCGTCGAGGAAGACTGGTACTTTATTAATTTACACCTTGGCAAATCCAAAAAGCATCCCAGTCTATATTTCATCGTTCCAACACCATCTCGGCCTCCTGGACTATATCTACACCAAAGCCTCTATCAGTACGAATGGACATTGTTCGAACCCGAAACACGCTATTTTTCCAAAGTGGAGCTCAAGATAGTTGAGTTAACGCTTGAAGGCCAAAGAAGAGCAGCATCATCCCTAGACACAATAAAGACAATGGAGTATCCGCATCAGATTGAAGTTTTCTTTGGACCTGTAAATGGGCTGATCGGTTTTCACTCGAGAAAAGAATCGGGTATTCGTCTATGCAATGTCATTACCCAAGAAGAGTCATCCTGGATTGAATCAAAGTTGCCAAGGAACGATGTTGGAGGGAGACGAATAAGAGCAGATAAAACACCTTACTATGATATGGGATTCGACCCTGCCACAAAGAAGCACAAAGTATTACGTATATGGCGAATGTCTGGTTTCACCATCATTCGTGATGTCCGTGTTTGTGATGTCCTAACTGTAGGACACAACAAATGGAGAAGGATTGAGCTCTTACCATTTCACCTTGAACTTGAAGATTACCAACGCCAGCATACAGTTTATGTGAATGGTTTTATATATTATTGCACCTCAACAATTATCAGAGCAGCAGACCAGTTTGGTGATTACAAGATAGTGGCATTTGATGTTGGGGCCGAGAAGTTCAGAGTGATCACAGTCCCTAATTTCATCCTTAATCAACCAAGGCATATTTATCCAACGGGCACTGAATCTAAGCATTTAACAGAACTGGAAGGAAGCTTAGCTGTTATTAGTAGAATGAATGATTGCACCACCAAGCTATGGGTACTTGAGGATGTTCATGGTACTAGCACGAGTAGTAGCAGTGACCATAATTGGAGAGAAGTTACTATTACATTTCCTTACTTATGGAGCGCCGATCGGGAAATCAATTTTCATTCGATTGTGGGGACTGACCAGATGGTCATAGAATCCCATGTTTTTGACGGTGATGATTCTATCTTCACGCGCCATTTATACAACTGGAAAACCAAGTCCTCCAAAGAAGTTTATATCAATGGGTTTGACTACTATCCCGGAATTTCCATGGTTTCAACTCTGGTGGAGAGCCTGATGCATGTTCAGTAGGTTCAATAAATACTCTTATTTTTACTTTTCATTTCATCAATTACAAACAGAAGATAATAACCTTTTTATTAGGCGACATTAGCAACTGCATTCTTAATCTTGAACAAAGTGTACAATGCATGAAGCTAATATCTGTAAAAATTTGGTATATACTCCCTCCGTTCCCCTTTACATGCTATATTAGGGTTTTTTTTTATGTTCCAAAATACTTGCCATAGTTGATATTTTTTTCCACAATTTCCAACTACACCCTTCCATTTTATCTTGGAAATATAAGCTTTCTTTTAAATAAATCAAAATAATTAATGTTTGAAGACTTTTATCAAGGGTATGGATGGAAAAAATCCATACCTCTCTCTACTCCTTAATATTTGTGCAAAACCCTATTATGACAACTAAATCGGAACGAGGGAGTAACATTTATATAATGCATGAAAGACACGCTTCAATGTTATCACATTTTGATACAAATGGAGCTAGCTTCCTTAACAATCTGTAGGTTTGGCCAAGTAGAATTTATTTAAAGGGCCAAGTACCAAAACGAAATCGATAGGAACAATGATATCAATGGCTGGAGAAGTATTTGTGGCCGTATACAAGGGCCCTGCACTCTGGATTGTACTTGGATGTGTTTTATTTGCGGGTGCTACTGTATTTTTTTGGGTGTGCAGTGTGATTGGATCGTTTACAACTGCGATGGGGTATTAGTACTGTTCAATGTGGGGTCAAATTATAGAAGGAGAAGAAAATCAAATGGAGCGTGAGAAAGATATGGAATATATATACCATGTCATCTTGTTTCAAAGGACTAACGCTCTTGCGGAAACGGGAAAAGTCAGTTGACCAAGCATTGACCTCTATTTTCGACGGTGTCCATTAAAGATTACGCCGTGGAAACATTCACTTGACTATTTTAATGTTTCAAAGTACCGACTGCAACATTTTAATTCATCATAACTGCAACTTTATAATCAAAAATTATTCGGAGCTATTGAACAGTTGGTATCTCGACTTGATGAAGACTATCAAGTTAAACCACTTACTTTTACTTTCAAAAAAAAAAAAAACATACTCAATTTTTTACTTTTTTTTAATCTTTAATAAATAAATAAAATAATTTTGTGAATACAAAAATTGGGCCTTCAGACAAATTTGTGAATACAATTTTGTAGGCTTCCAACGGGGCTATTTGGTAGCCGTTATTTTAATCGATTATCAGCCCATAATCGATTATGCTGCTCCATAATCAATATGCTAGTTTTTAAAAGCAAGGCTACGATTCATTGATTAGTTGGAACGACAGTAAGGTACAACTCGTGGTGTAGTGACACCCATTCTATCATTGTTTAAGATATTGAATAAGAAAGGGGGTGTTACTGCTTCCCAGATAACTGTTGATATGTTCTTTGGATCACGGTTTTATCGTCAAACTGCTTCATTAGCTAATTCATCTGCTGCGCGATTAGCTTCTCTATATGCATGAGTAATTCGTAATCAATACGCTAGTGTTTGGTAACGTTTATAAAAATCAGTTATTTTAAACATAAACGAAAAAAAACGATAATTTTCATAAATAAGAAATACATGTTTATATAAATGGAAAAACAATTATTTTTGGTGTCGGGTTTTTTTGTTTTCTTTTTAAGTGCACTCAAGAACCCTAATGAGAAAACTAAAGTCCTAGGTTGCTCCGATCGATCTTTCCATCTCTTCCTCTGACATCCTTCGAAATCTTGGAAATTGTTTTCGTTGTTTTCGTTTAATTCATGGTATATTAATGTGTGTACCCTATATAAATTGCCCAAAGCCCGCTAATAGGCCCAAAGAAGAGTCTAGAAGCTTCTAGATGTCTTCCCGGCCAAGTCTATTCTCTATATAAATACATGGGATTTAATCCCCAAAAGGTATGATCATCCAACCCTAAAAACTCCTGCACCTAAATCTCATACTGACTTGGGCGTCGGAGCCCTTTTTGTTTGTTTTGCAGGTTCCTCCCCATCTTAATTATCAAGTGGAGGGTAAAACATCATCAATATATCATCATCAATCAATCGTGTTTCGGGTGTGAATTTATTCGCTCCCAAACATTGGCGCCGACTAAGGGAATTCGTGTAAAAGAAGTGTGTTTGTCCATTGAGAAAAGTCGTGGAAAAAACCATGGAAAACGTGCATGAATCCATCAAATATCAATTTAGGGTTTCACAAAAAAAGTATCTCGAAATACTGTAGCTGAAGCGTCGCAAAACAGCAGCAGAAAGCGTCGCGAAAACGCTACAGAAAGGTCGCAGAAATCCCTCAGAGAGCAACATATATAAGCGTTGCAGATATCCAGTTAGTCTTGTTCGTCAGATCTGGTTCAGCTTCACTCCAACGACGCGATCCGACGATGGGTACAGATCCTGATCCGACCAATCTGCATCGTCAGATCTTGTTCAACCTCTTGTACAGCTCCTGATCCAGCGGATCTAGAACGTTAGATCTGTCCAGCCTACCGTTCAGCAGCGATCCAGTGGTCCTTATATGCTGCCAAGTCAGCGGAACAGTCAGCAGAAGCTGTTGAATCACTCAGTACAGTCAGCAGAAATTGGCAAGTCAGCAACGACACGTCATCATAAGATGCCTAGTCATCACTGCCATGTCATCGGAGTTAACCTATCAAGCTTTGCCATATCATCAACTGTGGTCCAGTCAGCACTGCCACGTGTCCGAACTGGTCCAGTCGTTGCTGCCACGTCGTTCAATTTGGTCCAGTCAGTGCTACGTCATCCATCACGCGCGCACCTTTACAATCTTGTTTCGTCAATATCTCCTTCGTTTCTCATCCGAATTGAGTGATTTTTGGCTCATTAGAATCGTCTTTCGATTCCCTACAGTATGGAGGGGATGATTTCTTAAACCCCTTCAATGTTTAGCCTTGCATCACATCGCAAGCAACCAAAGCCTCACCTTGCACGTGAGCACTTAAGTCTTGCTTTTATCGCAAGCATAAAATCTCGCCTTGCACGTGAGTATAAAGACTTGTATCATTGCAAGCACAAAGTCTCGTCTCAACCGCGAGCCCAACAATCGTGGTTGGTCTAAAGTCTCGTACTCAACACAAGCAAACAGCCAGACAGCCCAAGCGGCCAGCGCTTCAGCCTTGTTACGTTGCGAGCAAAAAGCCTTGCCAAGCTGCAAGCACACTACCAAAAGCTTTCAAATATGCAAGGTACACAACGAAAGTCTTGCCAAGCAGCAAGCACTCAACTCAAGTCTCGTCTAGCTCACGAGCATCAAAAGACCATTACATGGCAAAAAGTCTCGTCTAGCAAACGAGCAAATTTATTGCAGGTACAGTTGGGGGCGTCTTTGTAATATCTTCCCAAACAGTGGGGGCGAATTATGGTTTACTACGACAACCATTACTCATGCTTGGGGGCGGGCCGTTAGTGCAAAAGGGAATCCGAACTTCTTAACCCCACAACGAGTTGGAAGTTAAGAGGGGGCGATGTGTGTACCCTATATAAATTGCCCAAAGCCCGCTAATAGGCCCAAAGAAGAGTCTAGAAGCTTCTAGATGTCTTCCCGGCCAAGTCTATTCTCTATATAAATACAGGGAATTTAATCCCCAAAAGGTATGATCATCCAACCCTAAAAACTCCTGCACCTAAATCTCATACTGACTTGGGCGTCGGAGCCCTTTTTGTTTGTTTTGCAGGTTCCTCCCCATCTTAATTATCAAGTGGAGGGTAAAACATCATCAATATATCATCATCAATCAATCGTGTTTCGGGTGTGAATTTATTCGCTCCCAAACAATTAATTTTGTTGCTCTTCTTCAAAACCCGATACTCAAAGTGGAAGAACTTCATATCAGACAATTTTTTCTTCATCGATTTTTTGTTTTGTTAAATTAAATTAGTTTTGTTTTGTTTTGAAAGTATCTAAGTTGGGTTGAGTGGATTTTGTGTTATCCCACTGTTCATGAGTGCTTTTGTGCAGATACCCAACTGGTGTTTGTAAATTTGCCTAACTGGTGTTACTGGATGTCTGTAGTTTAAACTCTTATTCTCAAAAACGCGTTTGTTTAAATTTATCATAAAAATGATTATGATATAATTCGTTTTCAATTTATGATTATCTATAAGCATAAATTGATAATCATAAATTTTACCAAACAAGATTAACTAATACAATTTCTAATTCCAACAAGGTAGCCTTGGCCTGAGGGCCATTTTGAACGACAATCTATGTATAATGAGAAAGGTAATTGCTTATGAATTAACATAACACACATGATATTAATGTAAAATCTATTGGATAGTCCAGGAATCCACTATTAGTTTTACCGAAGGTCCTTTATTAGGACACGTTTAATGGTTGGTCCAAAGACAAAAGAAAAGAAACGGACGCAAGTATAATCCATTGTAATAAATTCCGAATATACCTTTTTCATATTCAACGGGAGAGACAGAGAAAGAGACTGAAAGAAAAACCAAATAAAGGCAGAGAAATAGAGCAACAGAAGAAGAACAATGAGTTTTTGCAATGGGATCATTCGTTAATCATTTTATCTCCATTCTACATTCCATTAATGGTTGCAAGATGATGTGATTCTCTCGCCGTATATATCGGGTTTTATTTTGGTTTGATTTCAGATCTAATTTTTTTGTTACCATTTGAGATGATATGAAGAGAAAAACGAGTGATGGTGAAAGATTCGTTATGAAGTGAAAGAGAATAAGAAGATTCGAGATGGATTTGTGAAGAAGAAGATTGAAAAAGAAAATACAAGAGTGGATTTATGAAGAAGAAAATACAATACATATCAATATGTACTGTTAGTTCCTCACTTAGAAATTTTTCTAAATTCTTCTTATTTTCACTCAGTACATATCGATATGTACTTACTTGAGATATTCTTATTTCACCCAGTACTTATCAATACTTACTGTTAGTGACTATATTCTTCTGGTTCTTCTTTGTTTTCACTCAGTACATATTGGTATGTATACTACAAATATGAGGGCTATTAGTGAGGGTTTTTATTTGAGTGTCGTGCAAATATCACTGTAGTACAATGGTAAAGCTGTTGGGTGATGACACCAACGACCTGAGTTCGAAACTCATCTGATTCGAGGTGAGGATGGTTTTTCTTTATTTCTTTGCCTAGCTAACTGGGTTATAGGTAGTGGGCTTCGGTCCAACTTTAATAGTATAACCTTTCAAATTCAAAAAAAATAAAAAAATTGAGTGCCGTAGGTAATACTCCCTCCGGTCCAATTTACATGAGGGAGTTGGTTTTGATACACTCATCTTACACTTGCTAATATTCGTATTTTTTCACAATTTGTCTAATTGCATTTGAGTTTAGATAGAAATAAAATACTTAGATGTTATTAAAAAATTTATTAAAAAATACAAATTTTAACAAGTATAGGGTGACCTCATATATTAAAACCAACTCCCTCAAGTAAATTGGAACCGAGGGAGTAGTAGGTACCGTATTACGTGGGTTTTGACCAAACCGTAGGAAATAGTAGAAATAGTCCAACACCATCAAAACTTGTTGCCGTTCCAGACTTCCGACAATACAAAACAGTTGTAGCTGCGGTTTATGATAATCCGTGGGCCACTTTTCATCTCGCGCTCAATATCAGAGAAAACCCTACCTCTCCCGCCCATTCACTTTTCTCTTTTCTTCTCTGAGGTTTCTCCTCTTCTCTTTTCTCGCTGCTGGATTCTCCCGCTACTACGGCTAGGTTTGTTTTCCCTGATCTTCTTCCGTATCATCAGATTCTTTTGCCCGAATTCTGTGTTTTGCTAAAGAAACTGTCAATTGCTTGTTTGTTTGTTGTTTAAGGAGCTAAAGGAGTCTGCTTAAGGTGAATTAGGTTTCAATTTTTGTAATTTTGTTAGGATTTGTGTCTTCTGTGTTATGAATTTTAATTATTTTATATTCTTAGGGTGATTATTGCTTTGAAACAGCAACCTGTACGTAGCATCTTCAACTCTTAAAAACATGATAGACCTTTGAAACAGCAACCTGTAGTATGTAAGTAACATCTATCTAGTTCTTGTGTCAGAAATAAACTCACTGTTTACGTCGCTAGTTAGTCCTCATGTTTTCATTTCAAGGAGTAGTATATGGTGAAAACACCTCTCCTAATTTAGGTAAAAGATGTTCTTCCTTTATATCATTAGAATTTAAATGACAGGACATAACCTGCAGATAATCAGCTTGGCAAGTAGCATTCTGTAGACCTCTAGTGTACGCATGATCAGTTTCTTTACAGAGTTCAAATTGTGTGGTGATACTAACCATCTTTGGTAATTCAGGCTTTACCTGATATT
>JAJJMA010232894.1:0-11972 GCA_023529015.1 Papaver nudicaule
GCAGGAGGAAGTCCAGTGCGTGAATGTCATGTTGCTTTTCTGTCGAATGTACAGCTAGCTTTTCCATCCATTAAAGAATCCTGAGAAACTTATATCTGTGTGTATGTTATTACCGTACGTAGATATTCATGAAGAAGTTAATAGTAAATGGGGATTAGAAACACTTGTGCCTCAAACTACCAGGATCAATGGCAAATAACTTCAGGAGCTTGTCAGGGGTGAAATAAATATATGATAGTAACTGTTTTTCACTTTACTTATGGCATAGCTTTCTCTTGTTTATCAGGCCTAGGATGGAAACTCCAGTTCATTCACCGCAACAACAATGCAGGTAATGACAATGTGCGAAAAGACTATTTGAAAGATTCAAGGCTACTAGTATCACCACCTTCACTGATCTAGAGCTGTGATAACTTGTGCATATCTAATATCATATTTTTCTTGGATAGGTTCCTATCACCACCCAAGGCTGCGCAGAGGCATCTCTCATCTAATAAATACAAGATGAATGAGCTTAAACAGGTTAGATTTTTGGTTGAAGCCTACTTGATCTTTGTTATGGATGCTTGCTCCTCTCTTTTTGTTTTATTCTCTTTTGTCTCTGGACATGGTCATCATAGTTTTATAACTCTTTAAGGTTTTGGCCAGGAAAGAGATTAAGATAAACATGACCTCGAGCCAGACTCTAAACTGTCTTCCCGCACTAGCTTTAAGAATTTACCTAATCTTTCATCTCTGCATGCCACACTAGCCTCTTTTCTCGCATAACTTGAAGAATTCACCTTTGTTGCACTGGTTGTGCTCATTTAGGTCTCTTCTGTTTTCTTTTTGTGCTTAATTTTCTAGCACTTTTTGAGGTACACAATCGTATTGGAATTTTCTGTGTATGTAGGAGCAGATACTTGAGTTGAGTACATTCTCTAAGAGATGGCACTCTTTTCTTCTGAACAGTGTCACTGCAGACATGTTGCAGATATTTCCCTATCTTTTGAGTGTACAAGATTGCCTTGTGCATTCCATGTCTTCAACTATTAATGCTATATCCAGTTGTAGAACCATGTGGTTATGTAAACGCTCAAGGTTTCGTCATGTCTGGATCAGTTTGACTAAGGGATTGCTGTAGCTCAACATTTCTCAATTTACACCATTGCACTTTTATACTGAACGTGTCTTGTGTTACTGTCATTTCTAACTTGATTTTTGCATCTGCAATCTAAAGAGCAATTTGAACTTATCCCAGTACGATTTTGAGTCTACACTATACAAACCACAATCATTGCATATAAATCACAGAATGTTTTGCAATTTTACTAAATTTTGTCCGACTAGGCATACTTACAATTGGCTTAATACTGTCCGGCGCATAATTTCTGCCCTCGCATTCACTCCTCGGGCCAAGAGGTATTATGTTAGATTTGGCTTAATACCACCAAGTCCAACACATAGAATGGGGAACAGAAAAAGAATGCATCATCATTCAGCTGTGTCCAATGGAGTGTACGCCTTTCTCATTTAGCGAAGGTAATTTAGTGTCTGATACCATTTTTACCCTTCTATCAGCCTATTTTTCATATCTATATTTTTCCAAATCAAAATTTCTTCTTATTCTTTTGCTGCTATTAATTTTTATAGATGATTAAGGATTTCGCTAGTTTAATGTTTGTCCATTCATCTTTATGTACTAGAAATACTTTTACTTGATAGCTGTAAGAAGTAAGTTGGTATAGAGGGAATTCTGGAATCATGTTTGATGGTATGAAATGTACGAGTTAGAGATGGTTTAACAAGGGGTGATTGTTACCTGTTCTAGGCACTCCACAAAATTGTCTAATGTTTTGTATTTGACTGTCCTTAGGATCTGCTTTTCATAAAACACAGTGAACCAGTTTACTTGAGAGATGATTGCCACCTATTCTTGGTGGTTCATATCATTTAGAGGGAAATGATGACTACTAGATCATAGCAATTCATAAACCTGGTGTTCTACTCGTAAATGGAAACAGTTTACTTGATAGCTATAACTTGTGTTAGTTTGGCAGTAGATGTTCATTCTTTCTGTGATTTGCAATAGAGAGATTATAGATTATATTTGAAATGAGACAGAAGAAGAAAATACTTGAAGTGGGTGGTAAATTGGTTGTGTTTAATTTAACACCCTGCGCATGTATTACAGTAATTTTCCTTCTAATGTAATGGTGCAAAAATATTGGGAATGAGGATCTTAAAATTGACTGATGTCAATAATGACCAACATGCCCAACACACAGTACAACTCCTGGAATCAAGGTCTGTGTTTAGAGGTGTAAACCGTAAGCATTATTTTACTAGACATAGAGGGATGGATTTATTGCTGAAAGCCTGAAACTAATGATTTTGTTCCTTTGTGGTATGTTAGTGCCCTAAGAAGTGGCTTAACTGTATGTGTAGGCACATACTCCCCAGATTGTGTGATTTTTGATTATGTCCTTGTGGTCTGCTCTTTATATAATACAGTGAAACAGTTTACTGATGTTAAAAATGTAAGAGATGATTGTCACCTGTTCTTGGTGGTTCATATCATCTAAAGGGAAATGATGGCTACTGGTTCAATTCAATTTGGCCACTGTTCTTGGTGTTCTACTCGTTGTTGGAAACGGCTTACTTGATAGCTATAACTTGTAATACAGCATTGTTGGATTTTCCGGTAGGCATTTGATTAATCGTTTAACTGTAAGTTTCATGTAAGCCCCAAGTGAGTTGATTTTGATGTTAAGCTTTTCAGAGATAACCAGATTTCATTGCAATTGCTACCTAATTTAGATGGTTCCATCAAGTAAGGGATGATCGCTACCTATTCATATCATTTTAACAGGGAATGATCGCTACCTATTTCTAGGTAGTTCATATCATCGTATATAAACTAGAGCAAGAAAGGTGAACTAGAGACCGTAATTTCAGGTATACTACTAAGTAACCCTGTACATGGATGAAATGCAGGAATCTGCAAATTATATATGATTCATTGTTTTGTTTAGAATTCCTTGGATACCCTTCTCGGTTGTTTTCATGCTGGTCACGTCAACCACTTATTTTCTGCACCAAATTCCGTGTAGTTTTGCATATTGCCTATGGATAATATCATCTTAAAATGTAAGTTCTAGTTCTGGAAATTTAAATGTCACTTTATCGGAGCATCACAATATAAACTATTTTGTAAATTTTAAATTATGGATATCACAAAGTTCCTCTTGGGTATGGATCCAAGTCTTACGCTTGATATAAGCCTTGTAATCTTGAAATGGTTATTATGGAGATGAGAAAAGCAGAACATCTATTTGAGACACGTGAACTTATCCTTCACAGTAAACATTATGTAGTAGTCTTCCATATTTTATCACTTCTGAAACTTATTATACAAATTCCAGTAAATAAACAAAGCATGATCCGGCTAGTTTTTTTCATTATTGCAATGCCGGTGATACTGAAATGGTGGAAGACCAATAAAGATAAGAATGACTTCAGCTGGTAATGAGAGCCATTACGTGTGATGACCCAACAAGCTAACTTGGCAAGAATAGTAGGTCACATGCAGGGACGGACCTAGGATTCTTTTTTGGGTAGGGCTAAAATATCATTGACTGCCATGGCGGCCGAAGGGCGCGGCAACTTTTTTTGGAACAGATTGTATAACTACTAAACAACTGTAATTCGTGGAGAGATCGGAAGAAAAATGGAAAAGTAATCATACATTTCACACAAATTTAGGTATTAATGTTCTCATTTATGGGCTAAAACTGTATGAAAGATGGCTAATCATAATATTTTGATCAGCTAAACTAGAAAATGAACAAAAATTCATTACCTAGGACGGACTACAACCACCTTAGCCCAGCTGTAGGCCCTTTCCTGGTCACATGGGAAGAGGGATATACGCTTAAATCGCAGTCAATTTCCATTGACCAGGACCCTTGTACCAAGAAAAAGAAAATCTGTAGGTGAATCAAGAGTCGTCATGGGAAAAAAACCTAGACAAATTGCTTTATTATGCTACTCTAGAGTCGCATAGGAAAAAAAACTCTGCAATGAATTTATATTGGGTTGGTACTCCTCTTAAGTACCTTCAAGCAATGATCTCTATTTAATAGTTTTACTTGTCATCCCAAACTTCCAACTCTTTTCTTTCACGGAAACATGAAGTTTTTACACGTAATTCTCACCTTGTCCTTACTGCTTGTTGTTCCATTGCTAGTTGTCGAATCATCGTCTTCCTCGGATAACAATTTGGTTAGAAACATAACAAAAGATTCATCTCTTTATTGGCATTCTCCCTCCGGTGACCTTTCTTTTAGTTTCTGCCCATTACCATGCACACGTTCTTCATCACCCAATTGTCCTGATCATCATCGACATGTAGTAGGTATATGGTTTCGACAAACCCTAGTTCGGATAGCCCATCCTAACAAACCAGTGTCGTATGCAAAGATGCATGATGATGGCAACTTTGTTTTGTACGGTTCGGATTCTCAAATTGTTTGGCAGAGTTTTGATTACGAAGGTCTGAAGCTAAAAGCAGCTGGAATCGTTCTAATATCAGGTACTAACAGCTTAGAAGAAGAAGAAGGAAGTGTTGCGAAGGAGAATGTTCCTATGAGTGACGTACAGAAGGCATGCTTCTTTATGCTTTGTATGTTTATGGCTGCCGTATATTGTTTCGCCCCTTGTATAGCCCTAATGTTAGAAGGAAAGCCTCCAAAAATCAACAAGATAGCTGAAAAAAATAAGACCGTAGCATGAGTGAGTGGTTTTGTCTTCATCCATTCTTTTTATTTCGAGATTTAGATTAGATATTTTTTTATTTTTGTTTTTGGAAAAATTGGATCAGTTAGATTGGAATTTTCAATAATATATATAAAGTATTTTGTTCTAAAGAAGAAGAGAAAGAATTCTCAAGTGTTTCGGAAGTTGGTAGGAACCTAGCAACAAGCTGCGCTCCCACACTCATTCAAATTTTTTTTTAGGAGAAACAGGAGTGAGTTTTGTAATTTTCACTTTCTTTCGCATTTTATTTATCGAAAAATATTTTTTCTTTTCATATGGGCAATGATTCCTACGAGCTAAGTTGTTTGGATGAGAAAACTACTGTATCAATCTTAATACAAAGGTAGGCTGCTTGAATTGCCTTTGGAATTTATCCAAAGACAGACACCATGTTCTGTCCATTATACTAACTGCAGAGGAAGTTAGGCAATGTCATTAATAGCGTGTTTGGATACACATTCAGAAGTCATAAGTTAGTTTAGCAATACAATTTCAGAATAGCTTCTGGAAGCAGAAAGTTAATTTTTTCTGAAGCAAAATGTTTTTGCTTCTGACTTTAAAACTACTTTGGAGAAGCAGAAGTCAGAAATACTTCTGTATCCAAATGTTTTTGCTAGTTTTTCCACTACCCCATTTTTGGTTTACTAGACCATGTGGTATTGCAAACCTTTTGATTTGCTTGGCTCCATTGGAACCGGCTTAATCTGGTCCTTTGTCCTAAAGGGCAAATTTTTGTCCCTTGAAAGTTGAAAACTACATGACATTAAGTTTTGGCCCTTTAGAATCTTAACAAGCATTGATCAAACTTGGCAACCAATATTTAACACCTAGTGCCGATGTCACTGTAGTACAGTGGTAAAGTTAAGTTGCTGGGTGATGATACCAGTGACCTGAGTTCGAAACTCGTCAGCACCAAATTTTTTACCGATTAAAAAAAAAAAAAAATTTAACACCTAGTTAAAAATTTGGGATACAAAGAAGAATTCGGAACAACATATATATGAGTATTATATGGGATTCAGATATTTTAATTCGGTGAACAACCCAATTAACGAGCCAAGTTTCATTGGTAATTTAGAATGACATATGTACGTGTATAAGAAGCCATAACACCACACAGACCAGAAGAAAAAACAAAAAAAAAACTACTCCTTCCATTTCTTTTATATAGGCGGAGGGATCAATTCTCTTAGATTAAGAAAACATTTTTGAAATCATAATTTTCCATGTTTTTTCTTGTTTTACCCTTTGTTTTATTCCAAACACAATTACCTATGTGTTATTATTAAGGGTATAAATTGTAAAAAGTAGTCTTGATACTTGTACTCCGCCTATAATTTGAAACATAAAAAAGTCCTAATTCTGCCTATATAAAAGAAACAGAGGGAGTACTTTAGACGGAATGACCATTCAACTTCATGTACAAACATTCTATTACTCTTTTACTACTACATAAGTACATAGGCTTTCATTCTTTGAGTTCTTTTCATCTCTTTTTCTGTTTGTAATTCACAAACTATTTATTTTCTTTTATTTTGATAAGAAAAACCTCACGTCGTTGGAACCGACTACAAAAAATTAAGGAAGATTTATTTTCGGTAACTCGACCAGCTACCGAATAGTGTTAATACATTTATTTATACCACTCAATAGCTGATCGAACTACCGAATGGCTGAAAAAGGTCTGTCCTTTTTTTTAGTCGGCTCCAATGAACCCTGAAAGAAAAATCCAAAGTAGGATGTTCAATGAAAGGAATCTCAAATCTTATAAAAAAGGAAAGATACTAATTAGTACTTCTCAGCCTAGTTAGCAAATTCGGAAACGGCAAAAATGCGGAGCGGCAAACGTGCGCGCATTAATCGGCTAGAACAAAAGTCAATTCGGTCAAAAATGTGGTCAATGTATGCGGGGTTCGGTCAAAATACGGGAATTCGTACGTACGCGTATAATGCGTTTTATAAATACTAATTCGGGATCCAAAATTCGGCTTATATTAAATTATTAAAATTGAGTGTTATATAGTATTTTAGAAGAATTAACTTATAATTTAAAGATTTAAATGACTATATTTACCATACACGCAATGTAATCATCAAATAACGCTTGGTTCAGTGGTTCCATGGCTAACTTGGTGCGCGAGTGATCTAGAGTTCGAATCCCAGGTATTAAAAGTAGTTTGGGCCGTGTGTTTAGGAGATAAATGGGCTGACGAACTATTCGTTAATTCGTGTAATGCGCGAATAAACCGGTGAAACCATAAAAATCGTGAATATGGTTCGGGGTTGCAAAAGTGCGCCGGTTTGATTCGCGAATTATTCGCCAAAAAGTCGCGAATTTGCTAACTAGGCTTCTCAGTGAAAAATGTTGCTACCGTGCCATACTTATCTTTCTTGAAAGCAGTAATACAGTATTTATTGGTGATTCCATAGGTGATGAAATTGCAAGGTGGCTGATGAAAATACTAGCTAGTTCTCCAGTCTCCCTTAGCCTACTCCTTGCATAATTGCACTCATGAAGACTGCAAGCGCATTTGGGAGCATGTGCCTGCACGCAGCATTTACCTGTGGATGTAATTTCCCATCAACATTTACTGTGTATGTAATTCCCAATGAGATTTTGGGATTTGCCGCCACCACCAGTATACCTGTACTAAAGCCCATCTACATTTACTGCTCTCTCAGTCTCTCTCACTCACTCTACGGTATACGTAGCTCTCTCTTGTTATTCTGCACCGACACGGACGCGGAGAGGCGGATACGACATGGATGCGGACGCCGTAAGTTGTCAAAATTAACAGGACATTGACACGTTATAAAATCAATGATATTTCATATTAAAATATAGATATTGTGAATTTAACATCTCAATAACGATGTTAAATTTACTATAAATCTAAATACATTAAATAAATGAGCATACATATGGGTATACAGACATTCGTGTTAAATCATGTGTGACATATACATGCAATGTCACTGATTTGTCTGACGAGGAGACTCGCGCGTTCAAGAGTCGACGCGAGTCTAACGCGGATACGGTACTAAATTAGGCGTGTTCGTGCAACCCAGATCACCTTAACTCTTGTTGGACAAAATTAGAGGACTGCATCCTTTTAAAGGTGTCTGTATCCACTGTGTAAGTGTGATCCGCCGGAAAATGCTTATAAAGCGAAGCATGAACTAAATTGTGAAATGAAAAAGAAGAATCCACATAGCATTTTCTAACAGTAAAGATATGAATTAATCTAACACTGGAAAATGATACTCTCTCTTAGTCTTTTAGGATAACATAAATGTACGGTGTAACTTTTTTAAAATAATACGCGTTAAAATAAAAATAAATTTTTTTGCACCCAATAAGATTTGTTCAAGTTAAAAAAAATTTATTAAAATAATAATTTTTCTTGATCCCAAAACTATTATAAAAAATTATTAAAATAATAATTTTTCTTGATCCCAAGACTATTATATTAAAAAAGTTATATTGTATAGAGATCATCGGTATTTCTCTTAAAGGCAACAACGTTATACCTTATTAAAGTGTACTTAACCCTAATACAACTCCAATAAAGATACCAACCTTCAAAGTGTTGTTAACCTTATCCATGGACTTCTCCAACCTGCCCATGGCTTCATCGGCCTTCTTTTCAAATTTCAGTACCACTTCATCGGCAATACCCTTTAACTCCTTCAAGGGTTCTTCCGCAAGCAATTTTCCTACCTTGCTCAACTTGTCTTCCTCCTTCAATTCTTTCTCCCCAAAAATCTTTTCCTTACCCATAATTATACAACACCCGAAGAATATAGAATTTTGCCCTAAGAAGGGGTTATCTCTTGTTTTATACCATGTAAGAGCATCTCCAATGGTGTTTGAGTTTGGAAAAATATTGGTGCCACATAGGATTTTGGAAACTCTTATAAGAAAAAATCTCTCCAATGGTAGTTGGATGGTTAAAATTTTGTATGACGTGGACTCTTGAGTTTGGAAGAGAGTTTGGGTTTTTGGAACCTCCCATCCAAACCCACGTCATCAATTATTACTATTTTATTACTATTTTTATTTTATTTTGTTAATCAAATTTTATAACTAAACGACAAGTGTATCAAAATAAATATCTATCCAACTACTACTAGAGATGGTTTTAAAAATTAGAATTTATTTGTATTCAACATTAATGAAATCCCTCTTTTTTAGGTCTCCACATAGGATTCACATCCAAACACCATTGAAGATGCTCTAAGGGTTCCAAAATTACCAAAAAAAGGTAACCTAACCAGTCGGTGTTTTTATTTTAGTCCTTTTGGATATCAAAAGTAACTACCTGATCCACCAAAGAAAAATCCGTCCACAAATCCAATTTCTCAAACCCGGCCCGGACCGGCCCATCAATGCCTATGCACTGTATCGTTGTGTGTGGGGGTAAAACTGTCATATTTTCTTGGTACATTTTTTATACTCTCACCTAAACAAACAAAATTCAGACAAAAAAATGTTTCATTTGCTCCACTTTCCTCTCAGTAGACACCAGTAGTAGTTCTTGATCAGTCTATTTGCATTTTCCCCTAATCCTTCAAAATTAGGGTTAGGGTTTGCCGAATCAAACAATGACAGACGAAGATAAATCAAAAGGTAACATTTTTTTTTTCCATTTTCACGGGTTTAGGGTTTATCCATGGCTTCAATTCTCTGTTTTTTCAAAAGGGGTTTATTCAATTTTCTGTTTTTTTCAAGGGGTTTATTCAATTTTCTGTTTTTACTTTCTAGGGTTTATGATGGATTTGATTATTGTTGCAGATTTGAGGGTAGAAGATTTATGGAGTGACGATATTATGGAAGAAGTTAATGTTGATGATATGGTAATTGATATTGGTTCATTATTCGATTCACCAACAAAAGTAGATGTATTCTCTTCTCTTAAAACATGTAGCAGCAATGGAAATGAACATGCAGCATCTACCTCTACTACTAATTTCACTGATAATAACCTACCAATGAATTTGAGTCAAGAGTCTTTGGGTAATTTCTGCAAAGATGTTTCCCAATCTTTTTTCAAAGAATATGGTTTGATAAGCCATCAGCTTGAATCTTACAACCAGTTTGTCAAGCATGGCATACAGAAATTGTTCGACTCCCTTCCCACGGTTACGGTCGAACCAGGGTTCGATCCGTCTAAGAAGGGGGAAGGGGAGTGGAAGTATGCTAATGTGACGTTCGGGCAAGTGACGTTGGATAAACCCATGTTTTGGACTGGGGAGAAATTCAGTAAGGAGGATAACAAGGAGAAGTATTTGAAGTTGTTTCCTAGACATGCACGGCTTCAGAATATGACTTACTCTGCCAGAATGAAAGTTTCCGTTAAGCTGGAGGTATATTTCTATCCATTTTGAGCACACCATGTGTTTCATTTTATGTGTAGATTCTTCATAGATCAGTAAATGAGTTCACGGGATGCTTTGGAAGTACTATTTTAGACATGCATGAAGATAGAGATGGAGTATATCAAATTACTTGAACATGCACAGCTGCTTTTGTTCGGTTTGAATGTTGAACTGCTTTCGTAGTAGCACTTGCAAATGATTACATTAGTATAAGTGTTTTTGTTGATGGGCTTACAGCTAACAGAGTCATGGCTAGTTGATTTATGTGTGAACTGGTTTCTCAGATCTTTAGTGTGCTTGCGCAGCCTGGAAAATGTCAGTTAGATGTCGTTGGCAGATAGTATGGATGCTTGGCCTTCTTTGGCCAGGGGCTAAATGCAAATTCTGTTACGCGCCTGAAACAAGCTTAACATAAATAAAGTATTTCTGGGTGGGATTAGCATCTGGTTGCTTTTACCATTCCATCAGAGACTGGCCGAATTAGAGTTTCCGCAGTTTTTGTTTGAGTAGTTTAATCTTGCTCTCTCTCTGTTTTCAAAATAAATTTGTCTGTAGTGAAGAATTTACAATTTTGTAGCGGATTGGACTGGCTATATTAGTATATTTATCAGATATACCAGTCTGAGCACAGCATCACCATGGATGGTCTCATTCAAAGAGTAAGCTGGTATAGAAATATGATTTATGACTACCATTACTTGTGTAAAGCAAATCTGCATCATTTCACGCGATCTGGCTCATAAAGGTATCACCCACTCATGTGGATGGAAGCCAAAGATCTGTTTTATCAAATAATGCGTTCACTTCCTTATGAACGTTTGTTTGGAAGATCAAATTGCATTGCTTGTCCTACAGTGGAATGCCTTATTTCTCTTGAAGTTCTACTGTCAGCATGTTGTCTCTTGTTTCACAGTTGTTTTTAGATCAGTTGTCTGATATTTTTTATGTACTTTTGGTCGTCAGGTTTACACACAAAATCTTATGAAGTCTGATAAATTCAAATCTGGTAAAGAAAATATTGTTGAAAAACAAGTTATCAGTGAAGATGAAAGGGATGTTGTAATTGGTAGGCTTCCGGTGATGGTGAAGTCTGATATCTGTTGGTTGAAAGGCCTTGAGAAAAATGATTGTGATTTCGACCAGGGAGGTTATTTTGTGGTCAAAGGTGCAGAAAAGGTAATTTTGCAGTTAGGCTGTTTTTATACCACATGATGTCCCTCTGATATATTGCACTCTTCCAAGAATTCTTAAGAGGATCCTTTATTCAAACCGAATGGTTCTGCACTTCATGTGTCACTATTTCACGTTTTCTCACTAAGTTAGTATCTGATTGTCTATAACAGGTGCACTCGTATGCCTTTCAAGGCTTTTCAATTGCTGAACACTAATCTAGTCTAGATGTGCAGTTTCCTCTCTCTCTAACCTTTTTTGTTGTGTAAGGTGTAGACTGCTAAGCCTGATAAAATCTGTCCAAAAATAAACAAATGCTTTTCTTTTCCTTAACTTTGTTTAGTTACCTTCATGATTTCTTATAGTTCTTGTTTCCCGTTGCTTAGTTCCCAACATTTTTTTTAATTACTAGCATTGAAAGGTTGCTGCTTAATGAAATCCCTGTTCATTTAGTCGCTGTCGTTTTCTGCTCAATTAACTCTATGCGTCAGTGTACCACAAGTTTATTAAGTGTTGGCATTCATTATGTATCACAGTCCTTCTGCAAGAATCCTTGAAATTTTAGTACAAGTGACCTATATGAATCAGGGTAGTGTTTCTGAACTGGAGCTTCAAGATATTTTTTT